>JAAAKQ030357028.1:0-25919 GCA_010016005.3 Zanna intricata
AGACTACACTTCATTCACATTCATACACATCATCCTCATTCATCCTCTGAAGTAATACCTTACAGTAGTTCTGGAGGTTAAACAGATAAAGAAAAAAAAAAAAAGCTGTACCATTCCTGGGCCGTCTAAGTTTGATTTCAGGCATCTTCACCAATATTTATTAGTCCCCCGAACTAGTAAAGCAAGAGCTGCTGCTCTTTCAGGAATTATTTATTTGTCTGGCTTATCTGCATATACTTGCTTACCAACTAGTGTGACTTTCTACTTCTCTAAGGCCTGAGAGATTGCTAGATGCTTTACAGGAGTCAATGCTTACATGAGGCATGGTATTTGTATTTGTTTTGTGGCATTTTAGGTGTACTATCCCTCTTTAGACTATTCCATCATACTTCGCATATTTCTACTACCAGTATGTGACTACTTGTTGGAATTTCTCCTTATTCATGAACTACCATTATACTAATTATCTACTTCTAGCCTCCATCTCTGTTATGAAACACAGCACACCCTACTGTTTTGTTAAAAGCAACATAACTGTTTTGCCTGTAGCAAAATAAATTTGGGTCTTGCTAGACTCCCAATTTATACTGGATTTATACTGGGATAGTTTTAAACTTATTGTGAAATTAACATATATAAAATACCGAAAAATAATTTTTCACAATAATTTTTTTTTTAATAATGCTCCTTTTACAGAATTAATCATCAGATTTTATTTTATATTTTTATTTTATTTAAAATTTGAAGTAAATTGAGTATTCTAACTTTTGTTTTTGTATTTTACAATTTAATTTTACTAATCACAATAAGAACTTAAAAAAAATTACTCAATTCTTTTTTAATTTTTTTTTATAGCCGAAAAAATTACAGAAAGCTTGACAGAGCTCGCCAAACAAGTTATTCCTGGCGCAATAGCACCTGTTGCTGGTATACGTAAAGCAATGGGTATTGTGCCTGAACCGTTACCACCACCAGCTAATTCTTCTAGTAGTAACAGTGCTTCAGATTCTGCAGCGACTCCTAGTTCGCCAATGGATACTTCTCAGGTTTAATTTTTAAATTTTAATTGTAAATTTTTATTAAAAAAAAGAGATAAGAAAGAAAGAGATAATATTGCTTCAAATATTAAAACATTATTACTACAGAAGAAAGAAGAGTAAGAACATAAGGAACACCATCAGGGAAGTTTGCAATTCTTGGCAGACGTTTTTCATTACTTATTGATATTTTGGAATATTTGTTTTGTAAATAAATTACTTAATACCTTTAAAATAACCTTGTTGTTTATTATTAATAGTAAAAAGAATATAAATGGGGTAGAAAATCAAATTAAGTAAACTTAGTTAAAACTAATGTAAAAACATTTATTCTTATAATCACAATTTATTTACCAACCTCTGGGACCACCATTAGGTATTACTTTATTGGATTTGATAAAAGACAGTTTAATAATTTTTAAACTCTTGGTTTACTTGGGCCTGGATGTTTATTACGGGCATAAAAATCATCCATCATAGAACCTTTGAATGTTATGACAGCCCTATGTTATGACTCCAAATACTATGTTGTGTATTATATTTTGTTGTTAACTAAATTGGTTTCCAAAATATTATTAAAACATATATAGCAGAGCCATCTACTCCTCTCCACAAGTGCCTTGCTATAACTGTACGAATATCTTTACCTTGCTAACACGAATTACATCATTATTGTCAGGATTTATAATTTATTCACTTATATTTGTGCAGGAATTGTATATATCAATGAGGATATAACATGATATTGTTAAAATATCTAAACTTCACCCTGTATGCGACTCAGATCTCCTTTGTTCAATCATCCTGAAGTTTTGCACAAATTATTTTTCCACAGTTGTAATTTACCGTGGTGTGACTAGCAAAGTCAATTTGAAAAATAAGGACTACCTTAACATCCAGTTTATTTCATGGTAAATTCTTTAGTTCCATTTTTCTTTGTTATAACATTTTTTCTTTTCTGGCTATTGCTCTATTGCTGCTGCAGCAGTTTAGCTATAAAGGGAAAGAATAGTGATCGACAAACATTTCTTTATATGGGCCATTGATGATGTCATTAAATTTTGGACATAATTTTGGGGAAAGGGTAGTTTTCATAATTTTTTATTTTTTAGTGTAGTCATTGAAAATTGAGCTTGTTACATATTAAGTTGTCTGTAATTCCTAAGTTTTAAGACAGTTGGATTTAGGAGTGGGGTATATTCAGCATTATTTCTAAATAGTTTTGTATTGATACCTTGAAAAGTTTTTACAAAAAAATGTTGAAATTTGGCCAAATATTACTTTTTTTTTTTAATTTTTTGTACCCGTTAAACAAGAAGGCATTATTTTTTTTTTTTTTTAGCCTTGTTGAATTAGCATTCTACCAAATTGGACTCAACTTATTGAAGTAAATAATTACTCCATAAATAAAGCCCCAGAAAACGAGAGGTTGAATGGGATTTAGTTAAAGTAAAAATTTTTTTAAGCTTTAGTTTCAAGTTTGAAAACCCATCTGTATTTAGTTTTAATGTAGTGATGAGAACTTTAAAAAAAAGAAAAGGTTCCCATGGAACCTGATTTATAAATTTTGAAAATTTTTTTGTAATTTCTGTTATTTTATAAGTATTAAGTTGTGACTGTTATTAATGACTTCATCGAGTAATAACCGTTACTCTTCAGATGTTAAATGAGGTAGTTATTGAACAAATAGGCCAACTTTTAATAAAAAAGTTTTATTAAAATTTTTGTTTATTTTTTATTATACTCTTAATGCTGCATAATTTTTCAGCTAAGGACATTCGATCAAGTAGGTCAAAACAGAGTCGAATTTTTTTTTACGCAACATCTTGATCTTCTTTTTTTTGCAGTTGTGAGACAAATCCACTTCCTATACTTGGTCACTCAAACCAATAACGCTATTTTCACCATTATTAATGCTAATAATAATGACTGTAAACATTAGTAATGTATATTTAGTATTAATATTAATTTTTATTTTCACTTATTTTTATTTTTAATAAAATTATTTACTTCATGGCACTAAATATTCTTCGAGTTTGAATTCATAAAAGCAAGTAAATAATATTTACAATTTTTAATAATTAAATAAATTTTGCTTAATTTAATTTCATGATATTTTCATTTAAAAATTTTGTTCAACATAATAGCCCAAGAAAGTTTGCAATTTTTTTCCCACCTTTTTCAATTACTTATTTGTTACTTTAGAATATTTGTTTTGTAAAATATTTTAATATCTTTAAAAAAAAATCTTGTTTATTATGCATAAAAGAAGAATAGAAGAATATAAATGAGAGGAAAATGAAACTAACTAAACTTAGTTTTTAACTGATGTAAATTGTGTACATATAAAAATGAATGTAGAGCTAATTTTAATAAATTTGTAATGACTGGGTGATTCAGTTAGATGAGGGTTAGGTTCGTCAGTGAAATAGAATTTACTTCAACTAATAACTAACTTTAATTCCTCTCTCATGTATAGGAAGCGATGAACCCTGTTCATCAATACAAACCCTGTCTAATACTATCCTTACTACTTACTATCCTAATTCTAACTTCGACCATGCTTATATGAGGCTTCACAATTGCACCCCCTCAATCTACTTAAATTTAGACTTGTTTTTGTTTTACAATAAATGGCCTTTTGGCATCCAAGGAATTTCAAATCTTGGGCAAGGTCAGAATGCCGTGCAGCTTCCATTGATCACTGAGGGGTCAATATAATTACTCCTATGAATACCATTAATTATTGATTGCTATAAACATGTAAAAAGTCCTCCAAGGGATGCAATTTAATATTAAACAAAATAACTGCTCACTGTCAAAACAGCTCAGGTTTTATCAGAGAAAAGAAAACCTTCAATCCCTCTGATTCGCATATATATACTGTAGCAGCATTGGGTTACATTCCAAAATAGTAGCCAACAGTTTTTATTTTAATATTTCTCTCTTTCTAAATTTAGCCCATTCTGGGTGGGGAGCTAGGACTTACCTTTACCTGCTACTTGGTAGAAGAACTCCCATGTTTTTAGTACTTATACATTTAATCTTTTAGTAATAACCTTAACAACAATGCTCACATATAACATAATTATAATATTAAAGTAGGGCTAATAAACTTTAACCACCCAACAAACAAAGCTAAGAGGAAATTCATGACATTAATGGAGTTAGCTTTTTGAAATACCAATTAGTATAAGTGATTATTAACTATCATTATTTACTGATTATTACATATTAGTATTTGTTGTTATTTCATTAATTAAATTATTAAACACATTATTAAGATTTAGGATCAATTATTATTTATTCTAAGGAAACAATACATATGGAAGTATGTAAATAAACATAACAATATGCCGTCAGATATGCCTGAACTAATTGGAACAAAACTAACCCTCTGGAATTTATACACAGAACAAAACATTAATGGGTCATTCCTTGGCTATCTTTGCTCAGAAATGTAACATTTAATATACGTTTAGAATTGCAGTGCATCTATGCAAAGGCATGTATCTACCAAGTGCCATATTTACTTTACACCCATTACACTGTAATTGAACATCATAAGTTAATTTGGGAAGTGTGCAAATCTTAGGCTACGACCTCTTCTGACTTAGTTTTCACTTACAAATATGACTATCCCAGGGCACTTACAAAGAATTATGCATTCTGTATACTTCCTTTCATGATGCATCTCCACTTAGATTGCTGCAGCTCTGGTTAGTTCTCTGTATTCATCCGGAACAAAAACTGTTCACTTATCACTGCCCTGAGTTTAAAACTGTATCACACAGTTGGTTTTGAACATTTTTTTGTAGTTCACCAAATGTAATTCATACTATGGAGTGAACTTTCTTGAACTTGTCAATCGCCTCTCACAATATACATACAGTTGCAAGGCTTTGTGCACACTTCCCCTGTTGCCACAATGCTCACCAGGAATTTGTTACCCAAAGTTAAATTAAAATTTTCAAGTGCTTATCTCAACTTGCACATATATGTACTGCATCTGTTCTCTATCTGCATTGTTTTTAACTTGTGTTAAAACATTAATTACAGCTATTATTAAAAAGATTTATTTTAATAAGTAACACATGAAATTCACATTGGTGGTCTGAAGAAAATCTTGTAGTTGAATGTTTTTCAGTGAACATGAATTCATGTTTGTTGTAGTATGATCAACAACCATTCACGTTACATGTCATGCATAGAAATTATTTGGAATTTTGAAACAACAGATTTCTTATTGATGAAATGAATTGAAATGTACTATCAACTTGATCGAGCACCATCACATTTCATGAATGAAGTAAGACAATTCTTAGATGTGAAATTTACTGATAAATGGATGGCCAGATAAGTAGATGGCCAGTAAATTGGCCACATAGATCACTGGATTTTACTCTCTTAGGTTATGAGGATGGATGCCAAGTATACGTAAAGATTAGAACATGTAATGAACTGATCATTCATATTCTCAGTGCTACTGCCCTCATCAAGGAACGCGAAGATATAATTAGGTTGAAAATGTTAGAAAACAAGTTTAAAAGTGCATCAATGTCAGTGGTGGAATACAGTTATTGTATATAAATACATACTGTAAATTAATACAGTATGAATGAACCACACAATGAGTATTTTATTTTTAAAAGTAAATTTAAAGTATTTTAATTTTTACAATTTATAACATTTTTTTTTGTTTTCAATAATAAAAGTTGATTTTATTTGTTTATCATAGACTTTATTATATCAATTTTCCCAAAATTAAATTCTCTACAAGTTTTGATTATAAAATTTATTCATTTATTAATAATTTAACAAAGTTATATTTTCTAACTTAAAAAAAGTGTTTACATCTTGAATTTTTTGTTTTATCATTGGATATCATGAAAATTACAGGAAATAAAATTATGTAACCTGTTTTATTCAATTTTCTAGTTTAAAAATCATAAGAAACAATCAAGTTTATCCCTTATATAATGCCTTAAAAATTTCAGTAAGACCTCATTTCACCTGAAATTTGGGCAAAGTTTTTCACCAGCTGTACGTCGATAACAAAGCATTTTGGACATTGTTTATTTGAACCTTCTCCCATACTTTAAGCTTTAGAATCGGTTCCAAAATTATTTTACTTTCCTTCTGAATTACCATATATATATATATATTTTAAAGGATACTTTTTTAATTTAAAACATTCATTGTGTATATTTGTTTATAAAATAATTGAAAGATTTTTTGAAAAATAACTATTTTCAAAACTTCTTACTTAAAAAAAAAAAAAAAAAAACTGTTTAAAGATAAAGATGATATATGTGGGACTGATACTTCATATGATATATGATATATGTGGTAGTCAAACTTTTACTTTTAAAAATACTGCTTCTTTTATGTATGTATATCTATGTATAAAGAAGTTATGCTACATTAAACTACATTTATACATAGCTACATGTAATAAATTACAGTAATTAATAATAATAATATTAATAGTAATAATAATAATAATAATAATAATTAAAGTAATAATAATAAGTTTTCTGAATTCCTGCATAACCCATTGTTTATAAAAAAATGTCTTATTTTAAGGTTATATTTTACTCAGAAACCATGAAGTCCTTTCTTTGTGTGTGACCCGGATGCAAAATTCAGTCTATTTGGATAGAATTTTATAAGGTTAAAACTATTCTGGAACTGAACTATTATTGAATTGCTGAACAAATGTGTTATAGAATTTTCATAATAGGCATATCACAGTAAAAATCAAGTCATGTGCCTCATTTTTATCTTATTTTAATGAATTTCCACAATTTCTTTACTGTATACTTTTGGAAATTTTAATACAGTTACATTCTGAAATTAAATAATAGTTAATTTTGATTTTTCTTAATTTTTTTTTTTTTGTAAATTTAACCAACATTAAAAAATATATATTTACTTATCTATCTTACTGATATGATAATTTGAAGTAGCTTTAATTATGTAAATTTATTTGTTGGAGAAAATATAGAGTTTTATTTGGAATTATAACATTTAAAATTTAAACTTTTAATCTAATCTACTTAAACTATTATTTTGTATGAAATTTTCTAAGGAGTTTTCACAAGTTCCTTGCTGCTTCAGATCTTGAATTCTTAACTTAATTTATAAATTTTGATTCATCTGTTTTTGATGTATATTTATTTTTGTTAAATTGTAATTTATATTTATTTAATTATTGGATTTTAATTTAATTCTGTTATTTTGATATTCAGAGACAGTCATCATCTGCTGGGGTATGCCTTGAATCAGGAACTTCGGGCGAAGAGGCAAATAGTAGTAGTCCTGAAGAAGAGAGTGGAGTTGGTGTTGATCTCGAATCTGAGCTTAGAGAATTCCTTGAAAGTGAGCCAGCTCTTACCAACTTTCCATTGCATGATGATAAAACAATTGAAGAAATGCTTTCTGAATCATGAAAATAAATTTTTTTAAACTTGAAGGTTTGTAGCATTTTTTTAATATAGAAAAAAATTATGGTTAGGAGAAAATGGTGGTTGAATTAAGAAATCATTTTGAGAATTAAGTAAAATTAACGCATTTGATATAAATGCATCTATGTTATATGTTGTTTCACAGCAGAAGTTTGTATATTAATTGTTGTGTTCTACAATCTGCCTCAGCTTTCCTTGTGGTTGTGATTTAAATCAGAAATACACAGACACTGGTGTCAAGAGTTGTTGTCTGTGAGGAGTAATGATATGTTTAACTAAAGTACTACCAATCTTTGTAGTGGACAAAGTGAAGGTGTTATTTATAGAACTGATATCACTTGCATTTCAGTGGTATGGTGTTTCTTGAGAGTATGTTTAGGCGTGTGTGGATGTAAAAAAAATAAAATATGTATTAAAATAAAAAAGCATTAACAATAAAATAAAAAGCATTAACTATCACAAAGTTGGGTGAAATTTTAACCAAATTGTATAAAGCAAGTGATTTTGCAGCAATAAACAATGAAATCTATCCAAATACAGTTACACTTATTTTCAGCCAAATACACTGAATACAACATATAAAATGTTGTCTTGGCCTTTCATCTTTAGGTCAGGCATGACATTTTCTACATGCTAAAAAAATTGTCATTTATCTCATTCTCTGAAGTAATACATAACAGTGGTTCATGGTAAATACCTACATGCTAAAATAGTAAACTATGACATGAAATTGATTGATAACAGTAATTTAAGTATGTTATGTAGTTGCTTTTTATTTTGAAGAATTAGAAGTATACTGTTAACACTTACAACAAATATACAATTATTAAATAAGGTAAATCAAAATGTTTATTAAGCATTCTTTAGTTAGGCACTCAGCCATTTGTTCTATTAATCACTTATTTATTTACTTTTTATTTTATAGATATATTAGTACATTAGTGTGTCACTGGTTTTAAAAAATGTTAAGAATGAAATAGTTTTTAAGTTTGTGCTATTTATTATTTTTGCCATGTATTATATTTTAGCTTATTCTTTCAGATGTACCTGGTCAACAAGTATCTCATTAGTTTACATGAAGTGGCATGAATGGGATGTTAAAAATTTCTGGAAAAATTAGCTGCCCTAGTGAAATTTTATTTGCTATATGTGAGATTTTATTTAAATTTTTTTTATTGATGTTTGTTTAGTATACATTTTGTAAATGCCAGCTAATTATGGAACTGTGTTTCTTCTATCTATCATTCCAGATTGAGAGTGGTTGAATGCAAAGAAATAACAATTATTTATTACTGTGATTTTTTATTTAATTATCCTGTATAATATCTTTTAGTAATATAAGTATTTTATACCCATATATATCCTGCGCTTTCATGTATTGATTTAAGAATTGCAACATATAATTCTTCCAGTTAAACAGCAAACTATAGATACTATAAGGTTGCTTCACATTATATATTTTGCTTGTATTTTTAAAAATTTTTATCTTTTGATATTTATTTATATGTTGCTCAACAAAAATATATATCATGGTGCTTAGTTTGAGGGAAAATTTTGTGCTAAAACTAGCGGAATTATTTTCTATATTTTGTTTTAGGATTTAAGCATTATCTAGATTATAACAAAGAGAAATAAATGAGCCTTGTGTATTATATTCGGCCTAAAAATTTGAATTAAATTATGTTTTCTCTTATCAAAACACACAATGGCAATAAATTTTAAAGAGTACTCAAGATTCTCTAGTGCAGTTTAACATAACATTGATGGTGAAATAATTTGTTCACTGGTAAGTTACATTAGAGCTATCTTTGCTGTCACCTTTTTACAAAAATGCTCAACAAATGAAATAACTATATTGTTATGTAGTCGTGAAAATACTTTTAATGTGATGTTATGAGAGGAAAACGTGTATTACTTTATAACCTAAAAACTGTGTTGGAAATATGGTTATGGGTGAGAGTAAAAGACAAATAATGACACTCCCTTATTATTGAAAAGTATAATACATATGAGGATTAGTAAAAAATTATCTACACTTATTTCATAACACATCTTCAAGGTTGTCATACTGCCCTCTGCATATGTGTTTCTAGAATTAGTGTAACTGTTGTTACATGTCTGAAATTTTATTCCATTTTAAATCCCAAAATTTATCTCATTTATCATTTGTTTTCAAGCTATAACACTGTAAACATATCCGCTCTACTATCCTACATTTAAAGATGGTACTGGCAAATAGGTGAATTACAGTTGATGTGATAGCATCTTCTTTGAACTCAGTTGCAGTTCTGCCCATCACTTCATGGCACATAAGTGATAGCGTCTCAGCCTTTCATCCACAGGTCTTGGATTCAAATCCCTGTCAGGCATGGCATTTTTCATATAGTAAAGAAATTACAATTCATATTCCTACACAAAAAAAAAAAAAAAACATTCATGATGAGCTTGACTTCCATAAAATATATTGTCAAAGAATTTGTTGACAACAGCCGCCCGGATGCGGCTCACTACATCATTCATACCATCAACATGAACTCCAGTCAGAGTGATCGGCATCCATCATCAGTATTTTCTTTTTGACGCCAGAAACTCCGATTGGAATATACATGCAAAGCAGAAGGAATAGTTATACCAATATAATCTTAATTATATTATTTATTTATGATATGAAAAATGTGAAATTACACATTTTATTTTTAAATTTTGATTCTTAATTACAGTAAATGTTATGATAATTAAATTTTTACTTTTTATGATGTCTTCAAAACAGTTTAAACAAAGATCAGAATTTCCTGGACACATTTTACATTCATATACAATTGTGTTTCCTAATTTTCTTTTGTTTATAGCTTTTACATCCTTCAATTCTTTCATTCTGATGTACTGGAAACGATCTTCAGAAGGTTTGGGAACTTGTTAATTGTTTAATGCTGTACAGGATAATGACCAGTTTCTTATTATTTTTATTCGAAAATTGTAAAAACGGCCAACCTTAATATACAAAGAATATAAAAAGTTTGCATTTAACAAATTTAGTTGCAAAATATGTTCCACTGAATGGTTTTTCTCCTATAAGGGTAGTATGTAATCATTTGAACTTGTCTATCTATTCCAGATCTAAAGTTATTGTAATTTAAAATAGCTTTTGCCTTCAGTTATAGTGCATCTTTAATTTGTTTAAAACCTCAGTTTATTCCATTAATAGAAATATAATTCACAGTACGTTTTTCATACCATTTCCCAACATGAACTCCATTACATATTTGTTTTCTTTTTATTTTAATTTTTAGACTTTAAATGTTGGGATTTTTTTCCTGTTCACTTTGAGAGTCAAGTAAGTATCTTGTTAAATTAATTTGGTAGCTAGACCATTGCTGTTATAAAAATTACCTATGTATACTGCATGACCATTGCCTTTTTTTCTATAAATGCATCATTACTTCTTCTATATGACCAGTAACAACTAAAATGTCCCTTCATATTCATGAATTTTAAGCACCAAACCACTTGGTTCAGTTAGTATATCTAATTCATGCCATACTTATGATGCTTGTTTTTTATGTGTTGTCAAAATATTAAATGACATGCAGAGAACAATGGACTCAATTAAAGACACTTATTTGTCTGGATAGTAAATCTTGATCATTTAGTTAAAAAAAGTCAGTTACTAGATGTATCTTTTGTAGAACGTCACTTGTATTGCTGCTGACTGATAAAAAATTAAAAGAAAACAATTTCTTTTATCATAAAATTAAAAGAAATTGTTTCAAAATATTTACTTTCTGAGTATTGGTTAAAAAGAGGATCAGTCTTCCAATAATCACTGAGATGAGGCAGTGAAATAGTGCCAGTGGGAAGCAATAAGGATAAAAATATTTTATCTCTTCTAGTGCCACATCCTTCCAATCTGCAGGATTTCATCTTTGTTTGTGGACAATACAAAACTTCAATGGCGTATTCATTAGTAAACTTCACAAAGGTTTGCAAAAAATTATTATCAGTAATCATTTTAAAAACTTTTAATGGCATGGCACAACAAGAATTGGAATGAGCATTCCTTAAAAAGGAATTATTATTATAAGTTTCATTAATGTACCTGTCTCTGCCCAGTGGTTCCTAACCTTCTCATTTTCATCATTCATTACCTCAACTTCACTTTTGACTACTTCAGCTTTATCTTCAGAGTTGGAACTTAAAGTTTCAGAACCTGGAAAATACTCATCGTTGCCATGTTCTCCTAAAGTATTCTTGTTATCTTCCAAATATTTCCGTAGTTCTTCATTACTTAGCGCTTTATTTCTGCATTCACACTGGAGTCCAGAAGGACTTGGTGTGTTGGCTATTTTCATCTAAGACTGCTCATTGTTGAAGACAGAAACATGTAACCGACATTACAGTGTATTGGAATCATTATTTACTGCATCATATTCACAATATAGCTAGAGAAATGACCACTCTCCGATCTGAATGGGGAGTGTTACAGGAGGAAGTCAAGTTACTGTTCAGCTGGCCTCCGTGGCTGAGTGGTAGTGTCTCAGTCTTTCATCCGGAGGTCCTGGGTTCGAATCCTGGTCAGGCATGGCATTTTTCACACACGCTACAATTCATTCACCTCATCCTCTGATGATATACCTTAACGGTGGTTCCGGAGGTTCACTGTTCAGAGTGGTTGGCAGTCAACATGATATAACGTAAACCATGTAGTACCGAATATGGAGATAAGACATGTCATACCTTAATCTTATCATGATAGTACTTTTGTGTGGGTTCTTTCTCATTCATGACTGAATTCATTTAATTAAATTGTGTGATCCCACTAAAGTACTCTCATGATAAAATTAATGTAAGATCTTATCTCAGTATTCTGAAGCAGGTTGTTTATTTTAATAAAATTAAAAATATGATTTAACAATACATAATAATAATATGAATCTGAAAAAGTTAATTTCAATGAAATATATATATATTGAAATATATTGTCGCCGAATGGTTTTGATAACAGTGGAACCTCGATACCTCTTGGTGGCCCTGAAACTGGCCATTTTTGTGGCCGAATGGCTTCGGGGACTTGTTGATGTTTAAAACCTTGTACTAGCCCTGAGAAGGGTTGTTGTCGTCATTAATGGTTTCGATGACTCGTAGTCTAAAACATTTTGGTGGCCATGAAAAGGGCTGTGATTGTTGTTAGCTCTGAGAAGAGTGGTTGTATCCGAGAGATGGTCTCTGGCGAAGTTTACTTGGCTGCAGTCAGGGAGTTGCGGCTCGTCTGTTGAAATCAGACCGGGCTTTCCTTCAGCGGCGGTTGGGTTCCCACTACAGTGTGGTGTGTGGTAATGGAGATCCCCAGAGTCGTGGTGGTGTCGGTCATCATTCATCGGTGTGGCCGAGGCGGTTCTTCCCGAGAGATCCCATGCTGGGACGGCTCTCATAACTGCGTCTATTGGCCAGAGTGATGGAAGTCCGGCGAGCTGGAGTAGGAATGTAGTGATCTTATCCAACGACTCCCTCAGCGGGCTGGCCAGGCCTGCTGCTCTGGCGGGGTGGTCCAGCATTGAATCAGCTAGGGAACTCCTCAGCTTCTTCCATCTTCTTCTCCGAGGTCTTCTCTAGGCGGCGGTTGATGGTGATGTCAAGTTTCATGCCAAGAAGCCTTCATTTATTAGAGCCTGCCGATGGTGGGTAGTGCTGCTATGATGGGAGGATATATGTGCGAGCAGAGTTGTGTGGTGGGAGTGCCCACCTGTGCATGCTGTTAGTATACTGTAATCCCTCTGACATTTCCTCCAGGGTGTTTGTCGAGTTAAAAGCACGTGGTAACAATATATATATATATATATATATAAAACATGTAAAAGGATTAATTTAGGTTAGATAACATTCGTAAGAAGAGCCACCATCTAAGGATTTACATGTTCAGCAACTTCTATCAAGACTGATTACCAGTTTTTTTTGTATTTTTACTCTACAAGATGTGTATTTTCCTTATATTTACATAAAACGCTTGTTATTTCAGATTCTGTTTCATTTTAGAGGTCATATAATTTAGAAAAAGATTGCTTAAATTATTGGGTTATTAAAGGAGTCATATTTTTTGGAGATTGTATTTTTTTCTATGACTATTCTTCTCATTATAAGTAGTTGCAAATGAACCAAGACTGGGAATATTACTGCTGAGTAACAGAATACTTTTTTTTATCCCTCTATCTTGCTTTATTTATATTTTTCTTCAAAGTAATGAAATGATAATATGTTCTTAGTATGATGTCATGAATTAATTTGTCATAAATATGTAAGAGTCTATAATGGAGGAATTGTTTGAATATAGTTATCTGTAGTATATTTCGCGTTAATTCCTGTTCACTAATGAAATTTGTTGTAATCTGTTTCTTTCAGTGGTTGTTAATACTATTTAATAATAAAGATGTTCACTTCTGTTGAAGATGTATTAGATAGATAAGGTTAGGAGATGAAAAGACTAGTTGAATAGAACAGAGAAGTGATCTGAAACAAGGTGATCCTTTTTTATTTTTGCTGTTTATTACCATGATGAATGATGAGAGCAGTGGTACTTGAAAAAACCAGTTATGTGGGAAGAAAGAAAACAGGAACTTCAGTTGGATTCGTGAAGAGATATTGTAAAATAGCATGAATGATATTCACATTAGAAATTATTAGATTTATTGGTTATTAGGAATTATTAGAAATTGTGAGATGGTAGTCACAACCAGAAAGAAAGATAGTTCCTCAAGCACAATGATTACAGAGAAGAACAGCAGTAGGAATTGGCAATTTTAAGCGTTTTGGAAGGAAATAAGAAAGAAATTAGTCTTGACTAATTTCTTTAATTTTACTTTTGCTTGACTAATTAGTCAAGACTAATAATAAATTAGTGAAGACTAGTCAAGCATAAATGGTTTTTGTAGTGTGGGAGTCCATTCTAAAGCCAAAATGTATCCTGAAATTGTAAGAAGTTATGTACCAGGTTAATTATATCTTAATACTTACATGTCAGTAGTCATGAATTATGAAAAGAAAGGACATGGAAAAAAATATAGGTATGTGAAATGAAGTTTCTAAGAAGTAATGTGGGTGGGAATCCCAAGCGTTGACCGAAAAGGAATGAAAGATTGAGAAGCACAGTGAAGGAGGAACCATTACAAAAAAAAAGTGTACGCGTGTGTGTATTATAAACATGTATGTATGTATGTATGTATATATATAGAACCAGGGAAGAAATAGTATGGACTTATATAGAGAGGAGAAAGGTATGCAAAAGATGGAAGTACTGTTGTAAGTGGTAGAAGAGTGTGGAATTGTATACAAGAGAGGAGATTGGAAGAAGATAATTGGTTGGGAAGGTGTGGAAAGACTTAATATTACAAGTAAATTTAACAAACTGCATATGATGCTCTGTTTACAAAAAGTGTATGATCTTCATGTGTACTACAGTATAGTCTCATTATCTTTCTGCTCTTGAGGATTTCTGACTTGATTCCTTCCTTTTATCATAATGTTGTAGGTTTAAATTTAAGATATCTGTACAACTAACATTGTGTCCTGCAGCTTAATTTTTGTACATGTAGGAGAGTAAGCACTACCTGAATCACATTAGATAGCTTAATCAATTAGATAGTAGTTGAGCTTTTTAAAACCCTTTCTCAGTTAGAAAATATAAAAAATTGTCCCTGAAGGAAATAGTTAGAGCTAGCCATATACAAAGAAAAGGCTGCCATACTGACGTTTGGCACTTAGTGTATCATAAACTTGTTTTCTATTCAAGAAAGAATCATTAAAGTTAAGAGGCAAGGGTACCTTGGGAGATGAATTAATTTACTAATGTGCTTCGTTATAGAGGTTATTGTAATTGCAGCTGATAAAATTTTTTATAGAGTTTCTATGTTCTGTATTTTTATTAAGATTTTGTTGAATATATTAACTGTGCCCAAATAGAATGGAACTACCCAAGTATTTACCTCAATGGATCAATAGAAATCTTGCAAAACCATGATTAGAACAGCATTACATAACTAATTATATAAAATAAACTAATTATTAAATAAGTTCATAATTAATTATTAAATAAAAAAATAATGTAATTAAAGACAGTAAATTACTTTAATTACAACAGATGAAATAATTTTTAGGTTAATATATGACTATTAAAAGTAAAAATTCAGAATTCAGTAAAATTCAGAAGGCATTGATAAATATTTTTTGTGTACATGTTGAACAGGTGTAGAAAATTTTTGTTTTTTTTAAAACTAATATTATTAAAAATTCATTGCGTATAGTAATGAAATCTGTAAAAGAAAATTTTTTAATTGTATTTTAAATAGAATGGTAATGATTTTATAAATTGTTTGGTTGTTAAATAAAGAATTCAGTGTAAACAACAAGGCCCTTTTATAAGCTGAGTTATTGTGTTGAGTTGCACGAAAACAGTTCTGCTTCTGCTGTCTGGTTTGATAAAGGGGATATTAAGCGACTATTCTTTTTAGCAAAGATTGTACATTCATAAGATAAGTAAAATTTGTAATTTTCTAAATATTGAGCTACGTGATTAATACCTAAGCGTACCTAATATTAATATGACAGCCAAATTGTTTCTTGAAACTCATTCTGATTTTTTGAGAGCCCAAGAGATGACATACTTCAGGCAGGAATACTTTCTTCCTATTATTTATTATACTCCTATTTTATTTTTGAGTATGGGTTGTAAAATATCAAATTCTACATCCCTGTTACATAAGTACATACAAAAAACCAGCAAAGGATTATTAAAAATCATTCATTGTTACAATTTGAATTTCTGAAAGAAAATTTTATACCTGTTTTATTGTCAAATAATGTTAATTATCCTATTAAAATATTGAACATTTTTTATTTTATGACGTTGTAAATACCATTACTTATGTAACTTTTTTATTATTTTTTATTACTGTGTAGGATCACTTTAGTCACTCCATTATTCAAGTCTCTTCGATGGGATTGTCTGGGCCTTGTGGCCCTCCAAGTACTTTTTCATACATTCTGATGTTTGTGACCTTTCTATTGTTGAAAACGCTCATGTTGGGGGTTTTTCCTGTGAGTGTGATGTGAATGTTTTTGTTCTTTATTTTATGGTTTAATTTTATCTTATGTTTGGTGTCTTTCTGGTGTAAGGTCGATCTCCATCAGATACTCTAATTTATCTGATCCATCTGCATCCTGTCTTTGTATTTTTTGAGTCAAAATTGTACTGTACTAGCTGTTTCAGAAGTCTTGAATTTATCCTCATGATATGTCCAAAGAATTGTAGTCTCCTCTTATGCATGGTACCAGTGATTGGTTTTAACTTTTTGTACACACTTTGTTGGGCACAATCTACTACTGCCTGTCTTTTTGGTAGTTTCTATTGATGATTCTTCCAATTCTTTTGGTTTTCTGGAATCTGTCTGTCTTTGATTGTTCATTCAGGTGGAAGAGTATTTCTGCCGTATAAGTGGCTTCTTGTTTTACAATTGTGTTGTAGTCCCTTATCTTTGTGTTTATTGATAGGCAATTTTTATTGTAAATGTATTAGGTTAATTTTTGAATTTTAGCTAGTTTGTTACTTCTTGTTTGGATCGAGGTTTTTTCATTTATGTTGTTTGTTATTGTTAAGTTATTTCTTTGAGGTATTTAAATTGAATTACTATTCTGTTTTCATTGTTGTTTATATTTACTTCTTTTAATCATGTTGGTTTTTGGGGCATAATTTCTGTCGTATTAAATGATATTTTGAGGCCAGTTTTATTTACAGTGTTTTGAAGTTCTAATAACTGTAATTTAGTTTCATCAGTGTCGTTTGCTAGTAATGTTAAGTCATATGTGAAAAGAAGTTAGTTTTGATTTTTTGGCTTAGTTTACTTTTGGGGGTTTTTTTGGAGCTATTCCTTTTTTACTATTTCTAGAGCACAGTTAATAACGATGAGAGCCCATTGCCGTGGCGCAGTCCTGTTTTAATGCAAACGGTTCCAAGAGCTCACCTATGTATTTTTTATCTTCGATTTACTGTTTGTGACGGTCAGTTTTATAATGTTTATTAATTTGGGATGTAGTTCAAAGTGTCTTAGAATTTTTAGTAGGGATTCTGTGTGGATGCAGTCATAAGCTTTCTTGAAATCTATGGATGTTATTATCACCAAGTTTCTGTTTCTTTTCCTGTTATAATCCATTATTAGCTTGAGACTCATGATCTGGTCTGGACAGATCTTCCAGGGTCTAAAACCTCTCTGGTATTCTCCTGGTTCTTTCTTGAATTGTGAACTGATCCTGCTGAGGATGATTCTTGAAAGAATTTTTTATGTTGTGTGTAGGAGTTAGATTCCCCTGTTATACAATACAGGGTCTTTATTGTTCCCTTTTTTGTGTAGCAGATGGATGAGGGCTGTCATCCAGTGTTCTGGTAGTTCTTTGATCCAGATGTTGACAAGTTGTTGATGAAGGCCAATTTTTGCTGATTTTCTTGCATGTTCTTAGATTTCTACAAAAGTCTGATCTTCTCCTGTTGCTTTGTAATTCTTCATCCCATCCAGTGCTTGGTATGCTTTTGTTTTATTGCGGGAGGGTTGATGTTTTTTGGTGGTGTTATTGGGGTGATGGTGTTGAAGTTTAGGAGTTCTGTTGGTTCTTCGCAGTTTAGGAGTTTGTTTAAATATTTAGCAAGGATTTCCTTGTCTGTATTGTTGTGGACCACATTACCGTTTTAATTCTTTATTAGTATGGTTGAGGGTTTGTATTTTTGGAGCTTATTTTTGAAGGTATTGTAGTAGTCTCTTGACTGTGTTTTATTGAATTATTCTCTTGACTTTACTGTGTCTTTATGATGTCATTTTATTCTCCTTAGGGTTAGTGTGGTTTCTTTTCTTTGTTTAGATTTTGGAAGGGTGTTTCTGATTTTTGGGATTGGTGAAATAGCCATGCTTGATGTCTTTTCTGGACTGTTTCATCACATTCGCTGTTCCACCGTTGATTTTTTTTTTATGGGATTTTATTGGGGCTAATTCTTCTGTGTAAGATTATAGACTAGATTTTTGAGTTTATCTGTGATAGTTATTTTTTCAGTTGGTCTTTGGTAATTTTTCATTTTTGATTAGTTGCGTAGGGTCCATTTTTTTAGTTTTAGGGGCTTGGTTTTGTTGCTTTCTTTGGAAAGTAAATTTAATTTTAATTTTTACTATATAGTGATCTGAGCCTGTATCTATGCCTTCTCTTATTAAATAACCTTATATATAGATGCCTTATATATGTGTAGATTAGATAGGATGCCTTATAGATGTGTAGATGCCTTATATAAAGTATAAATTAACTTATTAAAGTAACCTTTAGTAACTTTCTTTTGTTGATAGAATATAAAAGTTGTATGTATATGTACTTGAAAATCTTTTCAATAATTAGTTTTTTGTAGTGCCCATGTAAATGAAGTTTTGAAACCTTCTTTAAATTATTTTTTGTTCTGACAAAAATGGTAAAATGTATTGAAAAAAAGAAACTCTTAGTTTAAGATGCTTTTTTCTTATTCCTTAATATTTTTTTAAATTTTTATTGAATTATTATTTATTGTAAAAATGTTTTTACAATCAGAGGTTAATAATTTTAATAAATCAATATATTTAAATTAAAAAAAGGTAAAAAAAAAAAAGAAATGAAATTGGATTCAAACCTGTGTGTTTTCCTCTTGTAAAATATTTCATTGATTTAATCAATGATGTAACTGTGAACTAATGAAAACAAGTACCATTTATGATATATCGTTGAAAAGCTCACAATGATGATTTATTACTGCAGTTAAGAAAAAGTCCAAAATCCAATTTGTTTGGATTTGGGCTTTTTTGGACATTTAGATTGCATAATCCATTGCAATCAAAAGGGAAGGTGCACAAATAAATATTAGGACAACAGTCCTTCGAGGGTCATTTTTTTTCAAGGTCTGTTCAGACATGAAATTAAAATCACAGTGAAAAGTTTTTTATTTCTTAATATCATAGTTATACTATTTCTCTACATAGTTGCCACTCTGATTTAGACATTTGTCGTAGTGTGGTACCAACTTTCCAATACCCTCGTGATAGAATGGAGCCACCTGTGTTTTCAGCCATGTTTCTACTAAGCTGGTCTGCAGCTCGATGTCTGTGCCAAAATGTCCTCCTAGCCAGCGTTTCATGTGAGCAAAGAGGTGAAAATTGGATGGAGGCAAGTCTGGACTGTATGGTGGATGATCAAACTCTTCACAACAAAAACGCTGCAGGAGCTTCTTTGTTACAGCTGCAGTGTGTAGCTGAGCAATGTCATGGAGAAAGACAACTCCTGATGACAACATTCCTTTCCACTTATTCTGAATTGCCCTTTGTAGATGTTGAAGAGTCAAGCAGTATGAGGCTGCAGTGATGATCGTGCCACATTCCATGAATTCCACCAAGAGAACTCAATTCCGGTTCCAGAACACAGTAGCCATACACTTTCTGTTGGAAAAGGTCCGCTTGAACTTCTTTGGTTTACTGGGAGAATGAGAATACATTCACTGTTTGGATTGTTCTTTTGTTTCTAAAGTTTTGAAATGGACCCATGACTCGTCCCCTGTGGCAGTTTTTCAAAAAATCTTCATTGTGGTAGGGCTGGAGAATGGAGGGAGGCGTCCATTCTCATTTTTTTTGTGATGGTTGGACAGAATCTTGGGAACCCATCTCACACACAGTTTGTGGTACTGAAGTCTCTCACTCACAATGGTGTAGAGAGCTGACTTTGAAATTTCAGGAAACGTTACTCAATACAGAAATTGTGAACCGATGATTTTCTCGAATTGCCTCATCCACTCGCTCAACGTGATCAGTTGACACTCGCTTCCTTCCCTGGCCGCCTGCATCATGAACATCTGTATGTCCTGCTTTAAAGTTCCTACACCATTGTCGCACTTTGCTGTCACTCATTGAAGTTTCACCATACACATTACTTATTCGTCGATTAATTTCAGCTGAATTACACCCCTCAGCATGAAGAAATCGAATTACTGCCCGCACTTCACACTTGGCGGGAGATGCTATTGTTGTAGACATGTTTGTTTACGGGCTAGCTGCGTGTTCAGAACTAAACGAAGTACGCGGCGTGATTGAACGCCATACTAGAGATGCTGGAAACACATATGCGCAAAGGTTCAAGGATTTTTGCGCAGGTTTTTATTTCGCGAACTTGAAAAAAAATAACCCTCGTAAATCCAAAATTTCAACATTATACAGCTAATTGTTTTTGAGTTATGTAAGATACATACAGATGTCACGCTGAAACTAGTCAAAATGGATTCAGGGATGGTCAAAATAGATATTTTCATTGAAATTTGAAAACTGAAATTTTTCGCTATTACAATACTTCCTTGTACTTTGTACAAGGAAGTATTGTAGGAAGATTGTAGCAGGGAATTTAGCATGATGAGTGCTCACACGATGAATCTGGAGACGAGTCAGACCTGGCGGAACCATTATCAGAAGAAAATAGTGTTCTTTATCGGTAAGTTAAACGTAAATAAATAAAATTACTTACTGTAATCGATCTAAAATCGTTTGTCATCAATATAATTTCGATTAACAAAAAATGTTTTCGTATTAGTTAGTAATGCTGGGTTTAGGTTATGGGGTGGGAAGAAGCCGCATTCCTTAGTCCCGCTTCTCGTTAGACCAATGCAATAATGTGATACAATGAAAAAAATTGGTTTGCTTGATCCAGAACAAGCTTTTTAATTCTGTTACCCGGTATTTTGCTGATAATCGAAAACGCTGCCGACAACACACTCCACACGTCCTACATCTGAAAAAATGTCGACTATCTCTCTTGCAGCGAAGATTTGTCAAGTGTTTCAGTCTTTACATTTTACTTACTCTCTGGCAGGTCCAAAATGACGATGAAGTTGAAATAAAATAAGTGCTTAATACACGCTTCCAAGAGACATCATTCTATGATGAAGGGAAGGTGCCCCCCACTGTAACCATTGGCAGGTAATATGTAAAAATACTTGTAATACTAAAGATTTCTAATTCAAAAAGCAATAAACGTTTTAAACAAACGTTCTTTGTAGCCATTTGATCCTATTTTCTTGGTATTCTCTCGGTATTTGTTGTAAACGGTTCAGTACGTCTCAAATGTTATAATATCGACATAGGTTGTTAAAAAATTAGATTGTGAATTGTTGGTTGTTCGTAAGAATTAACTAATTTCAGGAAAACAGTTCTTCAGGTTGTTAATTAAAATATTTTCTCCTAAGAATATTTTCAAAAATAATAATATAGTCCCTATAATTTGGTCCCTAAATTCGTAGTGTAACAGGAAATAAATCAATAATGTACTTTTAGACGAAATTGTTTTTAGGTATAATGAATATCAATTAGATTTATAAAATATTAGTAATGCTTGCAGAATAACACCACCATTTAAAATTATTGATAAAAAAAATAAATTATTGGTTTATTTGCGATTTGAAAAAAAAAAAACAAATTAGAATTAATATTTGTTATTTGGTTCTGAACTTAATTTTGTCAAAGAAAGTATTATATATGTACGCGTATTTTCTCGATATAAAATACACGCACAAAGGTATTACGTAAGAGTCCGTGATTTTGTTAAAGTGGGTCTACACAGCATGTCTGAATAATTCCCGAAGTAAATTAAATAAAAATGCATATTTAAAGATAAACGTATTTACTTATATCAGCCCTGTACATAGAATCCTCTAGTTATACACTGTTGCAGCGCCGGTAGATCCCGTGAAACGATCTGGAGGAATCAATTTGTGGAATCGCCTTCAACTGCTCGGTTGCAAGCTCTTTGGATGGCCGGAATGTCGTCTGAAAAGCGGCTTTTCATCTTCAACTTGAGTTTCGGGAACAGAAAATAGTCGGCTTGAGTCAAGTCTGTGAATAGGGCGCGTGGGATAAGACGATGATTTGAATTACAGCTAATAACATGTTAAAACTAATGCCATGTGTGCCGGGACATTGTCATGCAAGAGAGTTCAACAGCCCGGACCCGGTACTCGGGCCAGATTCAACGAATGCGACGCATCAGGCGTTTCTTTACTTACAAATAGAATTTAGATTTCACGGATTGAGAGATGATGCTACTTGTATCAAACACAGAAATTTAGTTCGGGAACTTCTCATACAAACTGTGTACTTTAAACATAGATGATCTAATCCTCTTTTCCCTCGTCAATCTTGAAAACTGAACAAACTTCACGGTGTATTAATTTTACGTTTATTCCTGAACAGTTTTATTATTTGACAGAGGATCTTGCGTTGTGGCCGCGATAACCCAGCTTTAAATCCTGGTTACGGTAGAGTAGTATTCTTTTAAAAAATGACCTCGTTTTACAAAATAAAAAAAACTACAAGGTTATATCTATTTTGTTATTCTTTTGTTTAGAATGTTACCAGGTATTTTCTTGGTCTTTGGTAGTTGAAAGTTTGGAACATTCTCAAAAAGATTTGTACGATTTTAAAAGTTTTCCTTTTTAATGGCAAAATGAATAACAGAAATTCTGATTAGAGTACTACCTTGTTATGAATTATAGATTCATTATCGACTCAAATTACATATTATCAGGTTTTCTAACTTAAATTAGATTCAGTTGATGTCTGAACCAAACTAACTGAAACGAAGAAACATTTCAAACTGCTAAAATTATTGTTGCTGAAAGATTTTGGAACTAAATTTTTACAAGTAATCAGTTACCATAGGTATTGTAGGCACTTATGAAGCATTAGAAATCTTTGTTTCAGGAGCCGTTAAAGTTTCCTGATTTTTATATTGTTTACCTTAATGAGGAATTAAGGTAACATTACTGTTTACATTACTGTTAATAAATTTACTGTTCATAAATGAAGTAAATTGAAATTTACTTGAAGTAAACTGAAAACAGTAAATGAAATTTACTGTTCATTAATAAAGTTACTGTTCATAAATTAACATTACTGTTAACACATAAAAAAAGGTTAAAACCTGTATTTCATGTACACTTTCCTAACAGAAGTGGTTTATGATTTAGAAAAAATATATTTTATATTATATTCCTCAGTTCATTTTTTTGATGAAATGTATATATATATATATTTTTTGTTATAATACGCCCAAAGGTATTACGTAGAGTCTGTGATTTTGTTAAAGCGCCGGTCTACTTTAAAAAGAAATAATCATCTAGCTTCTTTCTTCTCACTCTTCAATATTGAAAGCTGAACTAACTTCACTGCGTATTAATTTAACTTTTATTCCTATATAATTTTACTATTCAACAGAGCCGTGATAGTCTAGTGGTTAGGACCTCGCGTTGTGGCCGCGATAACCCAGGTTCGAATCCTGGTCACGGCAGAGTGGTTTTTTTTTTTATTTTTAGTTTCACAAAAAATAAAAGTCATACTATAACTTACATTTATTTTCTTATTCCTGATCTACGTATTAATTTTAAAAATCGATCCAAAAATTTTCCTCGTGTTGGGACTTGAGAAAGGGTTGAGAATTTTGAAAAATAGGACTGAAAAAAGAAATATTTCAGTTACTTTGAATCTCCCAAACTTACAAAATTATTTTTTATGAATTATTTCGTTACTAAATTTTTATAATAAGTATCCTAATAACCATAGAATACACAAATCTCTTGAAACTCATTATAAACCTTTGTTTTAGAAACCCTCAATGATATCCCGATTCTTTTTTTAACCTTACTGAGAAATTATTAACATATATAGAAAGAAACAATAATGTTTTTCGTGTACACTTTCCCAACAGATAGGGTACACTAATGTATTTTTCTTTTGTACATCACACTTGTATAGTGTCTTGAGTTATGCGAGATTTCTATCGCAATGTTTTATTTGTACAATGTAGTAATTTAAAGGTTCTCCCAGTCGTGATCTTTGGGAAGATTCGTTTGAGAAGTTATTTATCCCTAAAATTTCAATCGGCTTTGTTTGCTGATTAAAGCATAATATTACAGTATCGTACATTGTTTGAAAGAAGTGACTAATTGCAGATAAGCAGTTCCTGAGGTCGTTAAAAATTTTCTCTTTTAGGATTACATTTTTTTTTAAACCAGGATACCATGATTTTTGTATTTATTTACTTGAAAAACCATATATAGAAAAAATTATTCAAAAGTTTAATTTGGTCTCATAAATTCGTTGTCACAGGTAAATATAAAATAATGTACTTTTAATTGGTATTGTTTACAGATATAATGAATATCAAATTCATAAAATATTAGTAATGATCGGGGAATAACATCATCCTTTAAAAGGATAACAAAAAAATATAATTCATTGGTTATTTATAATTTAAAAAATACAAATTAAAATGAATATTTGTCATTTAGAACTTCAGTTCATCTTGTAAAAAAGAAATTAATATACATATAGGCGTATTTTCTCGATATAAAATACACGCACAAAGGTATTATATAGAATCCGTGATGTTATTAAAGCGGGTCTATTATAAAAAGAAATAATCATTTAGCTTCTATCTTCCTCTTCAAGATTGAAAGCTGAACTAACTTCATGGCGTATTAATTTAGTTTTATTCCTATATACTAGTAATTTTATTAATTAACAGAAGCCGTGATAGTCTAGTGGTTAGGACCTCGCGTTGTGGCCGCGATAACCCAGGTTCGAATCCTGGTCACGGCAGAGTGGTTTTTTTAAAATTTTATTTAGTTTTATCAAAAAATAAATAAAAATCATACTTTAGCTTTTATTAATTTTTTTTTATATTTGATCTGGTTGTTAATCTTTAGAATCAATCCTGGCATTTTTCTAGTCTTTGTGACTTGTAAGGTTGGGAAATTCACAAAAAGAGGTGAATGATTTTTGAAGTTTTTTTTCATTGCAAAATAAATAATGGAAATCCTAATAAACAGTACTGCCTTGATATAAATCACAGAATCATTATAAACTCAAATTATATATTATTAAGATTTCTAACATTAGAAATTAGATTCAATTAATGTCTGAAGCTCCCAAAGTTATTTTTGATGAAATATAAAACATTCCTATAACAAGTATTCTATTAATCACAGGATATGTAAGCACCTAGTAACGCATCAGAAACCTTTGTTTCAGAAGCCCTCAATGATTTCCCGGCTCTTTTTTAATCCTTGTGAGAAATTACAATTAACCCACATAGAAGGTTAAAATAATATATTTCATGTACACTTTCCGAACATTGTGATTTCCTTTCTATCACACTTGTATAACATCTGTATTATACGAGATTTCGATGGCAGTGCTTTATTTCTACTACGTAATAATGATGTAAAACCTCCCCTCTCCTGGTGGTCATCTTAGGGAAGATTCGTTTGAAGAGTTACCTCCCAAACTTCAGTGGGCTTTTTTATGCTGATTTATGTAACCCTATATATATA
>JAAAKQ030357139.1:0-25916 GCA_010016005.3 Zanna intricata
ACAATATTTATTGGATTTCATATATTATTTGTTAACAAGTCAATATAACAACTGAGGTAAGTAAAAATATAACTAGTAAATTTTTTATTAATAATACCGGTTTTAATACCGGTATCCCGATATTTCAAATATCAAATACCGGTATTCAGATTTTAGTTCGGTATTGTAAGCCCTAGTACTGCAGGGACTATGGTGGACGTGGATGGTTGAACGAAGCATCGGTGAGTAGGTAACAGGACCACTTGATGCAGATACCATTATATCGTCCATGCTCTCTGATGCTTAGAAGTTCAGAGCGAAGTTTAGAAGTCTTGTTATGTGACACAAATATTGCAACGCAAGGTCAGGGATGATGGGGTAGTGAGAGAGTGACGAACAGTCCTCTGTGGAGTCGTCGTTGGTCTAGGCTCGCCTATATGGGCGGCGATGATAGTACTCGGGGACTCCGTCACTCTTCAGCTGTTAAGACCGAGATCCGGCTTTTTGTCATGCCGAGCACACTGCCGGTAGACTGGGAGGCCTGTTCGAGTATTTAGACACTCCCTGGGCTGAGCAATGCTTAATTGTGGGTCTGGCCCAGGGGAGAGGTGGAAAAGGAACGCAAAAAAAGCTCTATCTACAAAAGAGAAAGTTTACTGATTAAAATATATATATAAATTAAGTAAAATAAATATGACTTTGATTACTGTACTTTTTTATTACAATTAATAAAACGAACAATTTGTAAAATTATTTGTTTGGAAGTAATAGATAAATGAAATGATCTACCATATTTTTCGGATGTGTGAACAAATGAATTTATTACACGTTGCTTTAAGAGAAAGCGTGATCTAACAAGTTGATAAATGTACTGTAATTTTATGAACACTACATTTTTTTCCAGGAAGAAGTACTGTTTAGTTTACATCTTCCCTTATTGTAGTATTATTAACTATTTTTTTATATATCTGAATTAAAAATCTATTTTGCTATCAGTTCTATATAAATTAAAATGGCGATCATTTTTTTTTTTTATTTCATATGTACGAAATTATGTACAGTTTAAGTACGAGAAACTGAATATTTGAACTAAACAACTCGTTTATTATTTGAATTTAACAAAATATATTTTACATAAATCTATCTACATATTTTGTATAAATGGACGAAAAGTTTTTGTAGCTATCAGAGCGTGAGTATTTATAATATGCCCTATAAACAGCGCATGTATATATAGATACCATTAAGGTGTACAATTTTCTGTGAGAAAACATAGTTTTATTGTAAATAAAATTCATGAGGAGATGTTTATTTCATAGATTTGTTGATTTTCATACCCCGAAAAAGAGACATTTTTATAAAAATAAAAGCAATTTAATTTTTTGAAATTATAATATATTTATATATGTTTTCCTGTATTTATACGTATATATTTATTTTTCCTATTTAAATATATATATATTTTCCTCCAGAACAAAATTTTAAAAATAGATTTCTCCTGACGAAATTATAAATTAATAGTATGTTAAAAAATAAAATGAGAGAGGGCCATCCAATAATGACCCTCCACGAAAACAAACACTAAAAGAAAACATTATAACAGTAAAAGTCCATGTTGATAAACATAATAATAGTATCAACTATTATCCAGTAAATATTCATACCTTATAAGTACTATCATCACTAACTCTAGAACCTGTACAAATTAAGGACCACATCCGTCCAACATATTCAGTTTTCAAGCAATGTTTTTTTTTTTATCAAATAGAAGATCCTCACGCACATACGAAGACAGTACGTAAATAAAAGGTACATTAAAAAAGGTAAATAAAATGCTTACAAAATAAGAGAATATAGGTAAATGCAAAGTAAGAATACGACAAACAGTAATAGCATTAAAACAACAGTAGTAAATAAGTGCCAAATATGGAACCAAAAAATAGTAACAGAATCAGGTAAATGCCCAAGGTACAAAACGTACAGAAAAAAAAATTGAAAATAGAGTGTCTTCAATGAATATCACTAAGATTCAGTACATGAACCCTTCCCAATAGTATGTCATCAACGTTGCCAAGAGAATACAAAACAAAGGGGATTTACACGTCTATTTAATCTAACCATGAATTTGGAACTGAAACGGTCAACCTCATCCTGAACATACGAAATCCCCAACTATTAAAAAAAACTCCTGACGAACCAAGGCGGTTGGGTCACTTTCGTCAATATGTTGTCCTGTGACTTGAGTTGGATCACTTTAATATTCTAACTAGTCGTCTCCCAGAGCTGAATCCTAAACGTTCATGTCGGTAAAGAAGGTCTTGTATAAAAGAACAACTAGAAACCCCTGCCCATTAGTCAATACATAAGCTTGAATTTCTGATAAATTTGTTTCTTTTTCTCTACTAGTGACCTATCCAAATAAAACATCGATCAAAGTATAAGACAAGGTATCTTACACTAGTTACATGACAAATTTCAACGTTCAAGCAAAGGGCAGTCTCCTAGACATAAATGTAAAGTGACTGAATGTGAGTGAATGTAAAGTGCATTTTGCCGGATTTTTTATTTTAGTCTTCCTTTTGTACAGCCAATATTGACTACATTCAATGCCGACTGTAGCTTCTCTGAGGCTAACATTTGGTCATATTTAACTGCTGAGATCACGGTATCATTTGCAGACGATGCAATTGCAAGGTCAGCATTTTACACGACGAATAAAACCGGTCCCAATAACGAGCCCTGTGGCATTCCTCAGGCATTTACAAAGTATTTAATAGATCATGGTTATACTTAACCTGCAACAAGCGACCATTTAAGTAACTTGCAGAATCGTATTACAAGACTGGGGAAGGCATGATTTCAGTTCAAAGAGCAGGTATGATAACCGAAGTTTGTGAAAGGCTTATTGCACGTCTAAAAATGGCGAAGCAGTACTCTTTCTCTTCAGACTCCCGATGATATCATTATACATTGTGCGGGTTTACTCTATAATTGAGTGGCCAGCTCTAAAGTCAAATGGTCGGTAATTACATTCTCACATTCATAAATACGCCATAGTCATCGAAGAAAAGCCTCCTGCAGAGCTTAGATTAGATCGGTAGGAGGGTTAATCGGCCTATAAGTACAAACAAAATTTCAGAATTCTGGGATAATTACATTATTCCAGAATTTTAAAGTATGAAACCTAATTACTTAAATCTATATACACTCATTTTTTACGCTGGAAATACGTCTGAATTATTAAGATATGTAGAAATGTTTTGTTCTATTTTTACTATAGATTATTATTATAAGTATATATATGGAAGATATATGTATGAGGTTACAAGGTACGAGGATCAAAAAAAAAGAAAAAAAAATGAATAGTATTAGGTGGAAAAGTGGAGAGGATTAAGATAGGAAATAAAGTTTTAGAGTAGATTAAGAAATTTCAGTATTTGGGGAGTTTTATAACTGATGACCTGATTTGCAGAGTAGAAATTAATATAATATCACGAAGTAAGTACGCAATACATAGAAAGGGAACAGCTGTGTGAAAATTTTACCATAGCGTTAAGAAAGTGATTAATTTGGAATGAGATGCTGTATGGAGCTGAAACGTGGACGATAAGAAAGGAGACAGGAAATTAACTAAGGCTTTGGAGATTTAGATGTGGATTTGAGCGGAGAATGATAAATGACATATGGCCAGATCATATAACAAATGAAGAAGTATTAAGGAAAATCAAAGAAAATAGGAAAACGCTAAACGTGATAGAAGAAGGGAAAAGGAACTAGTTAGGACATTGTATGAGGTGTTCTTTTTAGTTAGGAAGCGATAGAAGGCTTAGTGAATGAAAGGAAAGTAAGCGGAAGGAAGAGATTTCAAATGAGGATGGAGTTATGTAAAAGAGAAAACATGCTGAAACGAAGGAGGTGAGCAAATTATAGTACATGCTGGAGAGCAGCGGCCGGGCGAAACAGGACCAGCCCTAATGGCCGAACACTATGAATGAATAATTAAGATATAATTTCATAATTCTAAATCGGATGATAATATTATTTTTTTTTTTATATTTTATTAAAAAGAAGCAAATTTATGAATGAATAAGAAAAATACTTCAAGATAATAAAAACTATAAGTAACATAAAAAATAAACAATTTCAAAAAAAAAAAAAATTAAAATTGATTTAATTAATAGACGTAAGTGCCAATTTCTTTAAAATCATAAAAATTGTTACACTTTTAATATGTTAATGTATTCATTACGGTATTTAAATATCATACAAATATGATATGATGATGTTATTTTTCCCATGCAGAATGTTATAATAGAGCGTGATTAATTTTCATTAGTATAATAAAAAATCATATGTCGACACTACCTGATTTCCTTGTACGACTATAAAATTAAATACACACATTTTCTTAAAATTTAAAATACATAAAATGTTATTTCATTAATAACTTATGATTATTATTAGTTTAATAACTAATAAAGTTTTTATTATTTATTTAATTAAATATATATATATATATATATATATATATATATATATAATTTTATAATATTTTTATTATTGAATTATTATTTACTGTAAAATATTTTTACAATGAAAAGTTAATAAATTTTAATAAATGAATAAAACAATACATATAAATTTTTAAAAATATGTTAACAAAAGGATATGAAGTCTGATTCGAACCGATGTGCCGTCCAGTTTTTTAAGATCCAACTATTTCACCATTAAAATTTTATCTGGTTTTCTACTCTGGTACCAATGAAAGTAAGTACTACATTTGATATATTGTTGAAAACTCTCATTGAGAGCTTATTACTGCAGTTAATAAAAAGACAAAAATCCAGTACTTTTGGGCTTTTTTGGACACTTTTGGTTCAGTCGATTGCAATGAGAAGGAGAGGAGAACAACTAGATGTCACAACAGTCCTAAATCTAAAATTTCAACATCCTAAGGCTGGCTATTCGTTTTTGATTTATGTGAGATACATACGTACGAACAGACGTCATGCTGAAACTAGTCAAAATGGATTCAGGGATGATCAAAATGGATATTTCCATTGATATTTGAAAAACAAAATTTTTTATGAATACAACACTGCCTTTATTTCGTACAGAGTAAAAATTTATCTTGTTTTGTCTTTAAGTTGCGTAAATTTTTAATTATTAAAGCGAATTTTTTATATTTCTACCAATATGTATTAACAAAAACAACTAAATAAAAACGTGAATATACTGTGAGGGATAAACAAAATACTCAGGGATATTCCGTAGAAAGTATTTATTAAGAAAATTATATAATTAAAGTGAAAACAAAACCAAAAACCTTAACTTACTGTTGCAACTTCGGTATATACCTAAGTATATAATCGTCATAGCGCCATGACGCTATGTTTCAAACTATACTAATAATATTAATAAAACAGATTCATGTAAAATTAAAATAGAAACTTTGAATTCGTAGAATTCACATAAAACGAAAAAAAATACAACATTTTTTTATACGCAGTGTTTATATATCGTCAATTGGTAAAGTAAAAATAAACGAAATCCTCTACATTTTTATCACGATGTTAGATGTTTACTCTTTATATATAATCCTTGTATATGTGTACTCAGAATTTTTATATAACCAGACTGATTGTAACTATACAAGATTAGTTTCAAACAAACTTTAAAAAAAAAATATATATACATACACACTTTTTTCTTTTTTTAAAACATTATCAGAAAAAAGATTCCGAAATAATAAAAGATTTTTCTTCCCGCTTATATATTTTTATCAGAAATATTCTTCATCAAACGAAAATGAAATAAAATATAATTAGTTATGATAAAAAAAAAAAAATTAAATAGAAACTAATTGGTATGCACTAATATAAAAACAGTTTTTTTTTCTAATAATTTCAAATTAAAAATTTGGACATAAAAAAAATTTGGAATTAAAAAAATGGACATTACTGGAAGTTTAACTTATTTATATATCCTTATTACCATTCTTTATTAAAATATAATAATTAATTAGTAGATTAATAGACTACACAATGTCAGCAAATTATTTACACTGTGTGCCTATAATAACTTTCTATATTTAATCAAAATTACAATAATAATATTGTTTAAATAAAACACAAAAAAAATAACAAAAAAGATTAAAAATTTTAAAAACCCCGACTACAGATATTGGTATTAGTCCAGTCGGCCAAGCTCAAAAATACTCATTTTCAAAAAAAAATTTTTTCTATTTTTAATACGGGTAAATTAAGAGAAAAATTGAACGAATCAAATAAATTGGTTTTAGAATCGATCGACTCGTGGTATCTATGGGAAAAACACATATTTACAAAAAAACAAAAAAATATCATAACATAGCTCTCAAAAAGAGCAACCTAGCAATTTTTGGTCTGTTAAAATCGGTCCAGAACCTTCTGAATAAAATATAAAAACCGCCAAAATATGCGATTATTTAAAATTTGATTACTTGATTACTACTTATCGCGAAAAGCTCTTGTTGAGCTTAAATTGTAGCTATTCACATCTATGTATGATTACTTTTTAATAATGAAATAAATGTTTAATAGTTTTCGTAATGTCTGCAAAAATTAAAAACAGTTGTCTCACTAAAACGCCATATATTTCTTCAGTAATTATCTTACAGCAGGGTATTGAACGTGGTTTTTGTTCATCAAGCGTTTCTGTACGTTTTGATATAACATTGTCTTGAATAAAATAGAGATAAACGCTTTAAAAAAGCAACCAAAAAATCATCAATTTTACGGCAGATAAAATGGGAAATTCGTTGCAAGTGCGTACAGTACATGTTATTCTTTAGATGGCGATGACATAAGATTACTTTTCTATGCTCGCTGAACTCCGAGCGCCGAGAAAGAAGAGCGTGACAGACTGTGAGAGAGGACTTCTCCCACCATGCCGGCCACTTCCCCACAGCTGAGCGTTCGCTGCATAATTTTCTGCCCACTACGCAAAATTATTATTTTGCTTTACAGATTTCAACGGAGATATTCATTTTGAGTAGTTTCAGCGTGAGGTCTATACGTATGTATCTCACATAACTCATAATCGTTAGAAGTGGAATGTTGAAATTTTGGATTTAGAATTGTTGTAACATCTAGTTTTGTACTTTCCCTTTAGATTGCAATCAACTGAATCAAAGATGTCCAAAAAAAGGCTTTTTCTTAACAACAGTAATATATTCTCATTAAGAGCTTTTCAATGATATATCTAAGTGGTACTTATTTTCATTGGTTCCATAGTTATAGCCAAATAAAATTTTAATTAATGAAATAATTAGATGTTAAAAGGGGAAGGGCACATCGGTTCGAATCAGAGTCATTTCTTGTATTTTTTTAACTTTTTTGTTTAATTTAAGTATATTGATTTATTAATAATTATTAACTTCTGATTATAAAAAATTTTAATGAAATAAAATTTTATGTACTTTTCATTTTAAAAAAAGCGTATATATAATTTAATAGGCGTACAAGGAAGTCATTAGTGTACGCAGCAGATTTTTTTTCAAGAGTTTTAATATTTTTAATTACTTTTTACTGTAGTTTTCCTTTGATATATATATATATTTTTTCAATTTACTGATATTTGAACAGCTAAATGAAATATTTTGTAGATCTACTATAATACAGATTTTTCAGTTCCTTGTATTTTCCTTTACTTTTTACAGCTCTCTAAATTTTGTTTTTAAATAAGCTGCTTGTTGTTTTATACTGTCTCTTTAATGGAACTATTATATTTTTCATTAGTTATTTTTTCTCTGTATTTTTAAATCTTACTATAGAGGACTTAGAATATTATTATAATTTAAAAACTAAAGTTATATTCACATTTTATACAAAGTTATGATTATAAGTATTTTTTTAAATTGGAAATGAGATTTTTTTTTAATGATTTAATAAGTAATTTTATGCATGTTTAATAATTATTTTACAGAAAAAAAATGGCATTTAAAAAAAAAAAAGGATAGATACGTTTAATTCATTCACTTCTGTAAGTTTTTGTGGAATTATAATATTTTGCTGTAAAATTTCCTATTCGTTTGCCTGAGCTCATTCTACTTGCCTAATGTTGTGGTTTACCTTAGTTCTTGCGGTAAGAAGCTCGCGTGAACGGTACACCAGCAGTTATCAATCAGTCACTGTCCAGCCCAAAGCTTAGATGTTGGTTGTGAGGAGGAGGCATGTTAGTAAGAACATAAGAGAACAGAATAGAAAAAGAGCTACATAGGAGAGAGAATGATGCCCATTACTCAATGCTTACGGCCCACCTAGTCGGTACAAACAAGGACCACTTCATCACCGCTGCTATTATTGCTACCTCTGTGCTGGAGGATCAGCTACTTCCATTGATTTCAAGATTAACTCATACCACCTTATATTCTATTTACCCCTCCAGCCGATCTCTACCACAATCATCCCTCTTTATAACTCAAATCCGCCTCCAACAAAAAAAGTGACTTTTCAATAAATAGACCTCACCTTTTCAATATAAATTCAATACGTATTCAAATTCTCAGCGTCCCTCAAAAAAATATATTACTGTACATAATTCAGCATGCGCCATCACCAACTGTAACATTAACATAAAAAGAGAAAAATATTTATTGTTAAATTGAATTAAAAAATATATTCATTGAAATGAACATTTTATTTTGATCATTTAAATGATATTGAATGCAAATTTAATTGAATATAATTCATTCCAGAAATTTTGAAAAAATCTTTTAATATTTACTAATAAATCAAATTTAAAAAATAAATTAAAATAATATTTATTCCTACGTAATAATATACAAAATCAGAGCGGATTTCTTATACATTATTATGTAAATTTAATATTATAAATATTTGTAAATATTTTATCTAGATAATTAATATCCAAATTGTAAATTAAATACAACCTATCTCAAGTACATATACATTTAAAGATTATATATATATGTATTGTAATAAGTACACGAAATATGAAAATTCGGCCTGGAATTTATTTAATGTTTGAAAACTGAAACTAAATGTTTTTTTTTTCTTTTAATATTTTAATGCAATTTTAGATAGATTGCTTGGTAACATTTTAGATGGCTAAATAATTAAATATCTAAATCCAACTGCAATAACGCATTTTTTACATGGTCGAAATGTTTTTTTTTTTTAAATAAATTTTCTTTTCTAATAATTAAAATTAAATCTTTTTTAATGTTAATTATATAAAAATTAGTAAACATCAGTTTTACTATTGAATAAACTCGTGCCTTTTAATGTAAGTGATGTAATATTTCACTGTCACCTACTGTACATCAGATTGGCTTACATCTAGGCATTTCTTTTTGTATTAATTAAACATCCTTCAAATAATATATCTCATTCTGCGTAGTTGGTGTTAAGAACAGACTTTAGCTATACAATTCCTACTTTCTTCTAAACCAAAAAATAAAGGAATAAATTATTGAAATAATAAAAAAACAAAATTCATATATGACTCGTAGAAGTAGGCGATATTTATTTTTTTTAAACTAAGTACATACTCCAAATAAAAAACATAATAACGGTATGTTGTTTGAGGATTTTATTATTGTTGAAGGTCTGACATATTTTGTTTTTTAATTCTCTGTTCTTTATATTTTATAGGTGAAACTTGTCTACTTTAATTCATGAATGAAAAGTAAATTATACAGAAAATTATTTATAATTTAAGTTCAAATCTCATGCCTATTGAAGTTTATTCACATCTTACACTAAATTTTCGTTTTGCTTAATGAGTAATGTTACTGAAATAATATTTAAATAATTCAAAAAATTCCTCTAAAAACTTTCTTAATGAGAATTGTAAAATTGTATAACTCTTATCATAAAGATGTATAATTTATAATTACTTTATTATACATTTTTTTTTTTTTTTAAATAATAATATCAGTAATTTCACAAAAATATTTAAAAATACAATGTTTCGTTTTATTTCCGGACAGATACATAAACATACAATAAAGACATTACTTCGTTTGGGGTTAAGGCTAAATTTAATAAATGATACCTACATAAACAATTTTCAGTTCAGGGATAAAATAAAAACACTATTACTTAATTTTCAATTAAATATAACTTCAGAGACATTAACTTAAAATTTAAGTGCTGGAGTGTTTACTGATAAATTAAGACCAACCATTATACATTAGATGTACTAGTTTTAAAGACAGATAAGTAAATATTTAAATGGATGATTATCCTGACTTTTATAAAATGCAAAATAAAAGTCGTTACGTTTATTTCTAACATGCTTAGTAATACAGGTACCCTTGCAGACAGACTCGTAACTTTTAGTAGACCGTTATTTTTTAATTAAGAGTCCATAGAAATTGCTGCAAAAACTACAGAGGACACGAACAGTTAGTCTGTAACAGCTCAACTACTCAACGAACAGACTTTTTTAACTTCAATTATAATTTGCCGCTAAAATTTAATCACTACTTAAAATAAAAACGTGACAACCTTTATCACTTGATAAAAAAAACCAAGCACTTTTTAAGTCATCCCAACGGTTACCATTATAATTAACGGTTATTATTATTATTTTTCTTTTAAAGAAAAAATCTGGCCTTTTACATACGATAGCGCACAATAAGTTGACATATTAGAATTTTGGATTATATATTTATTTTTAAATTTAATAAGATTACATCTTTACATACCAAATACTATGTTTGTGGAAAATTCTTCCAATTGATGACATCTTCAATATGACCTCCGTTACGCCTAACAACCTCTTCAAGGTGAGTGTATAAGTTTCTGCTGGCTCTGCAACATAAGTCCTCTTGAATTTCTTCAACAACTGTACTATCCGCGCACTCATTTCCATAACATTTGCAGGTCTTAACAGGATGTTTCTCTTTTAAGTATCTCCATAAAAAAAAAGTCATTAGAATTTAAATCCGGGCTCAAAGTTGGCCAAAGAAACTTGGCGGTCCGGATAGCGAATGTGCTATTAAAAAACAGATTTTAAAAAATCTAACGAACATTAGCGGTATGAGGAATTACAACATCTTGCATAAACTAATGAGTATCATTTATAGGCAATTCAATCTCAAGCAGTTTGCAAAGAAAATCTTTCCTTAACATATCTAAATGTTGTTGAGAATTAACAATATCGACGAAAATTCATTTCGTTGTTGAAACTAAAATTCATTTTGTTGTTTTTCCTGTTAAAACAGCAGCAGGATTTATGGTACTTCTGTCGCTCAAACGCAGAAATTTTGTTTGTTCACAATCCTTAGTATGAAACTGGCCTCATCTGAAAACCATCATTGAACGGAAAATTATCTTGACCTTTCGACCAATGTACGAATTCCAATCTTTTTGCTTGTTACGATGCTGCATAAATTAACTCATAAGTTAGTTAATTCGTATGGAAACAGATTGAGGTCATTGTGTAACATTATTTGCTTTGTATGACGAGGTATTCCCATTTCTTATGAAGCTCGCTGTTGAAATTTCCCGGACTACGTTGCATGGCAACTCAAGGTATTTTTCCGAAAAAGATATTTTTCCGGCCATACCTCAACAATCATCAATGTGTTATGGAATCATAAGCGAATGCAAAGAGTAAGCAACATCTACTGTACCATATATCCAAGAAATAGGGATTGTACGTAATCCCAATGTAAAACACTACGTAAAAAAATGTATTTATAAATGTACATATTACCAGTATTTATCAACTAGATCAGATATATATATAATAATAAAAATAAAAATAATGACAAAAAATCATAAAACAGAAATTTATGAAAGAAGAAAAAATAAATTTTTGTAAAAACTTTTTTTTAATTTTAATTTTTTTTTTTTAATTATTAATTTCAATACTTTTTTTACGTATTGATATTTTTCAAGATATTTTTAAATTATTGTTTTAAAAAAATAAAAACATGGTTTTCTATAAAAAATTTAAAATCTAAAAAAATAAATATTTAAACATCCTATTAAAAAAAATGAAAAGATTATATTTTAAAAAAGGACTTTTCAAAAGTTAAGAGTTAAGTGTTAAGCGTATTTGCGTGTGTGTATGTGGTACATCTACTAATGTGTACAAATATAAATACAGTTCAGCAAGTGGTAACCGTGAACGAAGCAGTTAATGTGGGACGAAAGTAACTTAAAGAAAAGCATGTAAAAATTAGCTTAATCAGTTGTGATTTTATTTAAGAATATTGTTATTTCAATATTATTATTTATCGTAAACATTTTCTTTACAATCACACGTTAATAATTATTGATTCAATAAATCAATATTATAAATATTATAATAATATTAAATTTATTAATTCAATAAGTTAAAATTAAGAAAAAAAATTAAATAAAGTGAAAAGGAGACGAAGTCTGTTTCAAACCATTTTAAGATCCCAATATTTCGTTAATTAAAATTTTCTTTGGCTATTACTCTGGAACCAATGAAAATAAGTATCATTTATGATATATCGTTAACAAGCTCTCAATGAGGGCATATTACTGCAGTTAAGAAAAAGTCCAAAATCCTTTTTTCCTTCTTTTTTTTTCGTGGGGGGGGGCATTTTAGAACACTTTTGGTTCAGTCGATTGCAATCAAAAGGTGAACAGCTAGATCATACAAAAGTCGGACCAGTTTTGTATAATTTTATATTTATGTGTGGATTTTTTTTTAAGCAATGCAACTAAACATTGTTTATTATTTCTTGTAATGTTGGCTTTTTTCCATTTTCCTCTCTGTATCTATCTATTTATTAATCTACATATATATATATATATATATATATATATATGTATATGTATTATAAATATGTACTAGTGATGATAATTTAACAACCAGAAAACTTTTTAAGACATAACATTTTATTTTTAGAAAACTTTTTAAAAGTTTCTTTTTTATTTCATATTTCTAAAAAATGATTATAAATTAATCATGTTTAAGATCAAAATTAACTTTTCTATTTAAAATAAAAAGATAAAAATAAACCACCATTAAATTTGATTTCCTAACAGTAAAAATAGTAGTATATATAAAAAATTTTATTTATTAAGCTAAAGTTATAAGGTTATATATGTACCTATCCCGTAAAAAATAAAATCTTTATTTTCTATTCATTTAAACATTCATCGAAATTTTAAAAATAAATACTATTGACTGCATTATCGTTAATAATGCGATTTTATAAGATTAAATTAAATATGAATTAAATTAATGAAGATAAATTAATAAGATAAATTGAATATGTGATTTTATAAGAAATATTTTGAATGGATATCTAAAGTTATATCTGTTATCGATAAATAACATATACAAATACAAAAGAAAACTGCTTAAATATTCAACTATTTTACATCAATAAATAATTTAATCAATATAAAAACGGTATATCCAAATAAAAACAGTACTTTTTTATCGGAATATCACTAACAGAAAAGGTACCGTTAATCAAATACACAAATAATCTGTATAAAAAGTATATAGATGCATTCTGTTGAATATTTTTTCAATTGGAAAAAATAGGACAAGATAAGAAGGTTAAAAAAATATACAAAACTAAATAACTATCAGCGCATGTGTGAAAATAAAAAAGTGCATTAATAAAAGACTAGATTATCACACGAGTGAGTGAGTTTTCATGTTTGGCCTTATCTATAGTATCAAGAGGAGGGACTGTTACTAACCCTTCAGTACATACAGAATGTACACACGGAAGGGAGCAGAATACAGTAATGGTATACTCTATGCTACATAAATGTTTGTATTTATATATTAAAAAAAAAAAAAAATATTCTCATTTCTAGTTTGATTATACTGGCTAAATGCCAAAAGATGGAATAATGCATTTCATATTATAAAAAAGGCTTTCAATACAACGTAAAGTAATATAATATTTTCATTAAAATATTTATTATGTATGTTACTCTAATTAACTAAATATATAATTTATAAATAAAACTGTATGAAGCAAGTCTATGTTTCTTGGTCTGTGAACTGCACATAAATATATAAAAATTAACAGTAAATTTCTTCATTACAGAGAAATCTTTAACATGTGAGAAAATAACAACATATACATATACAGATACAAATGAACTTATTTTCTACCGCTACGGTTAACTGATTCTTCCGGAAATAAAATTTTCTGAAGTACAATTAAGTTTTTGGTAACTGCGAAGATATTTGGTTGAGATTATTCTAATTTTTTTTAAATCCCGCTAGTTTTCATTGTTGTTTTTCAAAAAGTCAACTCTGTATAATAAGTTCTTTCTATAAAAGTTCCTGTAAAAGTCAGTTCTTCCTACTATAAATAAGAAATCAGTTAAGTGGTTAAACAAAAAATATATAACACAGATATTATTTTATACATTTTAGAGGAAGTATTTACAAGGTTGTTCAGTCCACAGCTGAATTTAACTACGAATTATACTCTTTATTCAATACAATTTATTTTACCATATAAAATCAACTAAATTTTTAATTGACATGTCGAAAGGCTTTGTTTCTTCACGAATAATAATTTTTTTCAATTTATTTATTTTTTGATTGATGAAATTATACAGATATTTGAAAACTTGTATGTAAAATATGGAAATGGTACTTTGTAACGTATGAAAAATCCTACGCCTGACCGGGATTCGAACCCAGGACCTCTGGATAAAAAATCGAGATTTTACCATTCTCACAAAATTTTAACTCTTCTGAGAAATTAATTTTTACCGAGTAAATAAAGTAATTTTAGCCAATCTTTCTTTAACCTTTCCTGTGAATTTCCAGCCTAACAAAATTCTTTTTTATTGACTCTTGAAGGCTCTTTATTTATAAATATAATAATAAAAATATTATTTATAAATAAAATAATTCCGCCGTTATCCTTGGCAGATGCTAACATCCCAGCCTTTCATTTTGAGGTACCGGGTTTGAATCTTTGTCAAAAGGAGCATTTTTCCTGACCTAAAAATTTTCTATCTTCATATTCTCATACACAAGCTTCTTCGTTAAATTCCTCTATTAAATTTCGTTTCTTCTCTGTTAAATTAATTCTTCAGTCAAAAAAAAAATATTATAAATATATATATATATATATGTCGTATTCTAGCAAGAAGTTCTTTGTTTCATAAGTTGAAATTACTTCTAACCCTACCTGATCGTGTAAAATTTCCAGAATCTTCAGTATTTTAAATTCTATGTATTCAGTTAATAAAAATTGGCAAGAGATCGCGGCAGAAACGCGTTTATGGAAATACTGTTACGTTAAGTTGTTGAAGAAAAGTACAATTTATAAAAGAAAAGAACCATTCGTATTATCCATGGAATCATCATAAGTTATTTTAAAAGTCAAAATCCTTGAATAGCATTTTGATTCCAGAAATTATTTTTCATTATAAAATTGTCACATTAATTATATATATATATATTTTTTTTAGGATAAATCAGAGGTTGATACAGATACAAAGTATATGAGCTGAGTTTAATCTTCTCTATTTTTCTGCTTTATGAATTTTATTTGTAATTTTATAAACAAAGTAATAAATACCAGTAAAAAAAAAAAAAAATTATTTTCATTCAGAAAAAATATTACATCTAGTATTCTTAACTACAGAATTTAACGTAGTAAAGGAATAACTTATTAAATTTAATAGAATTTTGTAGATCCATATATCTCTTACTTATTAAACAGTTACTCTTAGTTATTAAACTAAATAGAAACAGGATACTAAGAAAACATTATTGCAGTAATAAAAAAGCAAGTATTTCAACTTTAAAAAAAAGATAACTCTTTCTATTTATATTTTTTTTACGTATTGCATAATCTTTATGTAAAAATAAATTGACAGAGTTTTAAAAAATATTGAACATCTGTGCTAATAATATAAAATAGACTTAAAAAACAAATCACCCGACTACTACCTGTAAACATTTACCATTAACAATTATTAAAAACAAACAAAAAATTGTTAAACAAGTTTTTCTTTCTTTTCTCACAAGCATTTTTTCAGATTCAGTACATTACTCAGCGTAATACATTATAAAATGTATAAAATATACATTTTATATTGTATTCGGATACCTGTTAGTCTTAATAAAGTGGAGGTCATTAAAATCACCATCTCATATATAGCTTACGCAGGTATTCATCCGATTACAGCATAAAATAAAGATTTATTGCAGATTGCAAGCTAACTGTACCCTAAAAAAAATGACTGCAAGAAAAGTAAGAAATTCTTTATTAAATATTTGATGTTCGTTTTTTGTAATTATTCTTTATAGAATGTGTACAATCATTATCTGAGTTAGTTTTTTAATAAATATTTTATTTAAGATCTTTTATTTGATTTCATAACTTTACCATATAGTATACTCTTTCGTATCAAGATACAAAACTGATATATGTTTTGTTAGAAATTTTGTACTATTTAAATAGAAATTGAATGCTAACACGCAATATAATGTAACGCATATCGGCAACTTACAGCTAGCTCACAGGTAAACGGATTTAACCGCGATGAATTCCTGCTTTCATAAGCTGAGCATATATATCGCTTGTATTTAAAATATGGAAATGGTACTTTTCCGTATTTGATCTTTTCCATATATTTGTGGTATCTTTTCAAGAATTTCATCAATTTTGGTGAATTTAAAAATTGATGAATTTCTTGAAAAGACCAGAAGAGGTAAAAGATGTCTGATTTTTATCAATTTACGGAATACCATTCATAATTTGTTTATTAACATAATTGTTTAATTTTTTTTTTCAATGTAGCGCATTCCCCCTTTTGCTTATAACAATTTAAGATGTCCTATGGGTTACTTCAAGAAGGAAGACCTATTACTACCTAAACGTTAGTTGTAATTCCTTTAATCTATGGAGCTATAGTAGGAAAAACATACATAACAGTTAAACACGTTACTCCTTTCATGTAAGTAGTCGAGAAATACTAAACGTGAGCTGTACTGATGAAAAAAAAAACCATTTTCTAATAATAAATAATAATACGATGGTAGAAATAAATTTTTAAATGATATGATTCCGCTAAACATCAAGGCAGTAATTTATCCCATTTACTAAACTGCTAATAACTGCTAAATAACTTAAACGTGTTACACATCTGTATTTGATTCGGAAATATCTTTATCTTTTCAATTTTTATCTTTGTACCTCAAATTCAACAAAATAAAACTGATCTACAAACTACAAAAGGATTTTTTTATTTTTCTCTATTCGTTTGCCGATGTCTAAAAATTCGCTTGAAAACTGAGAGAAAGAAAAATTCTTATATCTTTATTATCTATTTTTAGGGATCATTTGTAAAATGTTTTAAGTATTAAAACATCAAAAAGTTGTTTTATTGTACGTTACTTTGACTGCAGAAGAGGGAGAAAATTTACTCCATTAATAGAATTAATAGTCTATTTCTTTGCTAGACTGTCATACTGGCTGGCTATTTTTATGTCAAAGAAAGGTAAGTTAGGACAGAAAATAAACTCTGAAATCATTACCATTGCAATTTATTACTGCAAAGGTGTTTAGCGAGAGTCATGATAAAAGCAGTTATCTTCATTCGAAGAGCTCTGTGACTACGAGTAAATAGTATTGAAAAAAACTTTTAAATTTAACTATTTGTCTATGTCTTATTTTTTTCAAATTAAAAATTATCGACAATATCTCCAAGAAATTTTGTTTCCATATTTTAATTAGATAAATTTTATCACATCAATTATAGTTTTTTTTCAATTGACTAGCGAAATCATTATTGTTCTGCTTTTCGGTTCTTAGGCACTACTAGGATAAATTTCCTAGAAATAGATAAAAAATTTTCTCCGTTAATTTTTACGAATGTTATTTTTTTACTTTTTTCGTAGAAAAAATATTCAATTAGTGGATTTTATTAAAAAAAAAAATATATATATATATATATATATATGTATGTATAAGCTAAAGGATTATAATCATATAAAAGACTATAATCTTTTATCAAGAACGGGTCTTATTCTTTACTATAATTATTTTCGATTTATTCCCCTTGAGGAGAGCGCGTGAATTTGAGCCAATCATGGCCTTACTTCCTTCTCTTTTCTTTTCTTCCCAAAACCTCTTCACCCGTTCATTATGTTTTTTCTTCCTCTTCACAGTCCATCTTCTTCCTATCGTTTCTCTTTTTCGCTCTTGTTCAATTTTCTTATCACTAATTTCATCCCTATCCTTCCCTCTATCCATGATGTCCTCTTCTGAGATGTTCAGTTGTTCCAGGTCGTCTTGTGTTTCCTTTATCCAAATAATTTTTTAATTACATGTCTTCACGATGTTGTACCATGAAAAAGGCGTTTTGATCTAATTTTTAATATTTTTTAAATATCAAGACTATTTTGTTGTATAAAGTATTTTAATCGAAGAAATAATTTCAAATGAATTTAAAAATAAATAAACTATACTAATTATCCTTCGTCGTATTAAATCTCAAACAGAATTCTGTGTGTTTATTAATACCTGAAATACGATACTTTATCATTAAAAAAACACTGATTATCTTCTTTAATAACTGCCTATAATTTCGTTTACAATACATAATCAAAACCATCTAATTTTTTTTTTCTTATAAATGGTAAATAGAAATATCTTTAGTACTCTCTTTAAAAAAAATCATATTCATTTACATTATACAGTCAATGCAAAATATTGCATTTAAAATAGAGATATATATTTACGAATAAACGAATTTCGGTCTGGGATTTTAAAACAAAGGATTAAGTACCAATAGCTATTAAACTTCTGTTGATTTTATCAAAAAGATAAGTAAGAATTATAAAAATTTTAAAACAATAAAGAAGAAAATTGCTAATATTTTCATTAAACAAACATTACTCTCGTCAATGTTAAAAAAATTACAGTTACTTTCTTTGAGTTTATTTGTAGTAATAGAGACTACTTTGTGTTAGGTAGTATTAGTTTGGATTATGTTTTTTTTTTTGTAACGTGAAAATTATTATGCTTCTGTTAATTTACATTGTTATAGTTTTAAAAGCTTATCGGTAAAAAATTAATTTTTATCAGATATCCTTGTGAAACCTTAATTTTTTGAATTTAGTTATACTAAAAATAAATTCGTTTATCCATAAAATATAATTAATAAAGTTTAAATTGGTGAAGCGAAACTTTTTTTTTTTTGGCGCATTGTGCCGGACATTTTTGTGATTGAAAAAAAAACAGCTGACTCGTAGTCGAAAATCGTCACAAGACGCATGTCTTTTTCTCCTATATACACAATACACAATATATATATATATATATATATATATATATATATATATATATATACATATATATGTATATGTATGTATATATATATAGAATGAGAGCAAGAAGAAAAAACATCGATGATCTGTCGGTGATTCCCAATACACTTCTCTTTCATTTTCTCTCACTCTTTCTGTATACTTACACATATGCGCATATATGTTCACATAATATATAGTAAAGAAAGATGTTGATTCCACTTCTCTTTTTTCTCCCGCTCTTTTTCTCTCTCTGTATACCAGTACTCATATACGTATAGATTAATAGAGTATAGAAAGACTGTTCTAGTTAATCGGAGCACGTTGCTTTGTAGGTATATATATAATGTGTATGTAGATTCAATATATAATAACATTTTTATATATTGTTTAAATCATAAACATAAAGTATATGAATGTATGTATATACAAAATGTATATTATACATAAACATAATAGCGGATGCGTATAATTATAAAATAAAGTCACGTGTACATATACTTTCGCATAGATAGTATATAATGGTAGTATTCTCTTCCTCCGTTAAAACTATCTTTCTATCTCTCAATCTTTATCTCTTTCTCTATTTTTTCTCAACATTCTAATTTTTATTATCAAATTATTTAATTAATTATTACACTAAATTATAAATAGGTTTCTTAAGTAGTCTATTAAATTCTTTTAAATTAATAATCACATTCACAAAATAACATTTTTGATATTGATTTGTTTTTTAATTTTTTATACAGTTGGAATTTGGTTATTTTGAACAAAAATGTGCAATGAACAAAAAAAATTGTACAGCGTAATTTCTAACATATAATAGACAAACATATCGAGTATAAATGTATTTTGTCAAATTGTATTCTACATTAAATAAAATCAAAATTAATAATATTGTAGTGAATAAAAACAGAAAATAAAAAATAATTATAATTAAGTTTTTTAACATCATTTAGAAAAAAGAGTAAATTTTTTTAATAGTTTTTTTTTAATTTTTATTTTATTTTGTCTAATTCTGTAAATATTTTTATTTTAAAAGCACATCCAATTTTTCAACAAGATACCAGTATCTTGCCATTAACTTCTAATCTATTTCTTTGTGAAAGATGAATGTACAATGAAAAATGATGAAAAACTATAATGCTAATAAATAATAACGCCAATTCTGTTTAAATGTCTAAATTTTTATATTTAAATTTTTTAAAGATTTTAATTTGGTGGATAATAGTGTTAATAAAACAAAATTTCATTTTATATAAAAATTTTTATATAAAATGTTCCATATAATATTCAGTCAAAGTAAATTATTATTTTGAAACTGTAAGGAAATATTCATTTATTTCTTTACCCTCATTATCGAACTATTTATCAAGTGACGCGTGTTATATGTTTATGCAACGAGTAAATTAACTGAACTGAATAATTATAATCATAGAAGTTTACTCTGACAATAATAATAAACACAATACAACAATTCAAATTTCAAATAAACCAAAATTTGGCATTGCTAAATGTTGTATTGCCCAAGTAAATGTTTAGAGTAGTTACAATTTGAGGGAAAAGATTTAGTAAACAAATATGTGACGTAGCAGCAGTACAAGCAACATTCTAACTGCAAATGTTAATATACTTTTTATAAATGGTATACATTTGTATAGCAGTGGATCAAAATCGATTATTAGCATCCCTCATTACAAAAAAAAAAATTACAAAAATATTACCAGATCAAATGCACTACGTTACCATGAAACTGACACGTTGCAAATGTCGCATACGTTTCCATCAGAGCTCAGATTCGGCCAACATTAAAAAGTCGATATTTTAAGATGGCTTGATTTGTTTGCTGTAATTAACTAGTCCACATTTGCGACATTCTGTTGAAGCTAGTTAAGAATTCAGTGTAATGATGTTCATCAGTGTAAACTGAACAATAAATTGACGTTTAGTTTTACAATCACAAGGGAAAGGTATTTCAATGGTATTTCAATTTTAATAAAAATTTGTTATAATAACTTATAAGTTACGATTTGTATTGCAAAACTCATAACATCCTACAAACAAATCCTTTATTACTCTGAGCCGCGGTTATGAAAATATTATATTCTCGAAAATTGTAAAAAGCTATAACGTCTTGGCAATTTAATATTTTTAGATCCATTTACAACATTAAAATAAAGTGATATTTCAAAATTTTAAATAATTTGATTGTAGTTTTTCTGAGTTATAATTAGTCAAAGATGATGTTAATCAGCATTCTAAAAACAGCCACTTTTTGGGATTTAACTTTTAATTATATGTATACATAAAACAAACCTCAAATAATACATCGGAATTAAATGAATAAAAAATAACCAAACGCGGACACCACAATACTTCCATACACGCCTATTAAATTACACATACATATTATTTTAAATGAAAAGTACATAAAACATTATTTGATAAATATCCATAACATCTGATATTTTTTTATCGTTAATATTGAATTTTGATTTATCGAACATATTTTTTACAATTACAGATTATTGATAAATCAGTATATTTAGATTAAAAAATAAATGTTAAAAAAAAAGGAGATGAAGTCTGATTTAAATCGATATGCATTCTCCTTGATCAAAATATTTCATTAATTAAAATTTTATTTGGCTATTACTCTGGAACTAACGAAAATAAGTATCCTTATGATACATCGTTGATTAGCTGTCAATGAGGGCTTATTATTGAAGTTATTAAAAAATAAAATTTTTTTACTTATTTTTTTTGGATTTCTTTGGACACTTTTGGTTCAGTAGATCGCAATGAAAAAAAACTGTGTTTATTATTTTAATAAAATAATTATATTCAGCAGTAGGATGCAGTTTTTTTTTTTAGCTGTTTACTGCTAATGTTGTGTATTATTTTATTAAGTTCACTATTAGTTTATTGTCAACAGTAACATAAATTAAGTTAATTACATAAATTAACATTATACACATAATTAAATTTATGTAATAAATTTAATTTACATAAATTAAGTTACCTTTATGCAACAGCTAGATATTGCAACAATCCTAAATCCAAAATTTCAATATCTATTTCAAAATATCAATATAATAGTACCTACATATATAGTACGTATAGATGTCACGCCAAAACTACCCAAAGTATATTCAGGAATGGTCAAAACGGATACTTCATTCTGTTGCAATCCAAAAACCAACATTTTTCGCGATCACAAAACTTCTTTCACTCGTACAGGGAAATATAACATAAAACATAAACCTAATTTAACTTAATAAGCTAAATTTTTGTTTATGTATTACATGAAAGTTTATCTCCAAGATATTTATTCGCAAACTCAACTCTATGTAGTATGTAATCTGATGTAATTCCTTTAGTGAAAAATTTAATGATGTAACTTACAGGGCTGAATATTACCTGATTTTTAGTGGGCTTTATGTAATATTAAAATTATTTTACACATTATTATAGGTTCAATGAGAAAGGACTACATCACTCCTTATTCCCTCGTAGATCTTAGATGGATGTTCTTTTTTCTTGGTAATAACTAAACTTGTTTAGAGCTTGACATATAACTCGTTTCAAGTCACCAGTAACTGTTAATGCCGGCCTCCGTGGTGCGAGTGGTAGCGTCTCGGCCTTTCATCCGGAGGTCCCGTATTCGAATCCCGGTCAGGCATAGCATTTTTCCCACACGCTACAATTCATTCATCTCATCCTCTGAAGATACAACTTAACGGTGGTTCCGGAGGTTAAAACAAAAGAAAAAAAAACTGTTAAATTTCACCAAATATCAGTTTTTCGTTATCAGCAATAAAAACTTAACGATAAATTTATAATACCTTGATCCTGAAGTAATAACCTCATTATTCTTATTTTTACAATAATAAACCACACGAAGAAGTTTACTTTAATAATTTTTTTAAATATTAATTCTATTAGAAATTTATTATAAAAAAAAAAACCAAGAATAATACATAAAATAAAACTTTATTACAAATTAAATAAATTAAAAAAATACTAAAGAACACAACTTGCTTACTCAGTAATATATATAAACAATCACCGAGTTATATTAGTTTAGTTATATTAGGATCTCATTACACTCAGTCTGTTAACCGTACGAACTGATATTTCAAGCCCTTTCCTTTTTCTCCCTGTAGTATTTTAGTTTCACTTTATTAACTTACTCCTATTCTTAACTATTATTAACTTACTCCTTTTTTTCCTCGCTTCCTTTCTCCTTCTACTGACTCTTCCAATGCATTTATCAAGAATCAATTTTCTCTAACTACATGTCTAACATGTCTAACATGTCTACATGTCCTTTATGGTTATTAGTCAAAATTTTATCAAACAGAAAAGAATTGTTGTGTAATATGTAAAATAAGATGCTTACAGATAATATTCGCTAGAAATAAACAAAGAGAAGAATAGTTGACGTAGTGTAAGTTTTTGCTATTTAAAGTAACTCTGTTCTCTCAAGAAACTGTAAAAATATTTACTGTTATAATATCTGGTATTGAATGAATAAAATTTAACTATAAAAACGGTAAATAGATAAATGGATCGTAAATAAGTTTATTGAACTTTATAATGTATGAAAAGTAAATTTATAATCAGAGAAACAATATACATTTTTATGATGTAATAAAATTTTAAGTATAAGCTTTATCTTAAAAAAAAGTCTAGTAAATAAATGGATCGAATCAAGTGTTATCATAATCACTGAGGAAACAAATTATGTAACTTATTCATTACTGACTATTCGGGACCGATTTTGCAACAATTTCTATACTTTCCGAGGAAGCTGCTGCTCTTGCTAGGAAGTATGATCGTTTAAGAGTTTCAAGAAATCTTCAAATATTTTTGGACGATCTGAGCATGGTTGACTATGAGAATGAATCACTGAAAGAGTCAGCTTCATCTTTATCATATGGAAAGCTAACTTCATCTAAAGATATTTCTTAATGAGACAATAATTAAACAATTGGATGTTAGCTACCTCGAATTACTTCTACATTGTCAGCTTATATTGAAAACAGTATTTAATCAAAATTTAAATAATTGGGCATTAAATATAAACAGATTTGTCCGTTGTCCAGGAAAAGGGGGAGATCCCATATACGATAAATGCCACTTTTACGATAAATGCCAATAAATATATATTTTGGTCGTATGGTATTTAACTCTGGCGAATGACATAATTCTAGTACTCAACTCCTTAAACAATTACAATCCAAGATTATTAGAAGCATCTATGTTCCATAGTATATTATCCATAGTAAATAAGTAAATAGTTCCAAAGTATAATAAAAAATACGTTTTACGTATTCTACGTACAGCGTGAGAGTGGTGGCTCCCAGAGCTCCGTACTGTCGGGTCGGCGACGGTTGTCTTCCACTGACACGGCCGGGGCGATTCTATCCGTGCGATCCCATGTTGAACCGGTTTCTGCTGGCGGGGAAATAGCGTTCGCACACAGCTACTCCCTCAGCGAACCACACATTGATAGATGGAGATGAAAATTTCTCTCTGTCGCACCGTTACTCAGCAAGAAAAATAATTGCCCCGTTTTGATTTGTAAATAACAATAATAATCATTACCCATATATATGTTCCATATAATAGCAAAGAAACATACTGTAAAATTTCATAAAATTTGGGAAAAAAGTTTGGCCTTAATTCCATCAAAAACATACATATGTGAAATGCAAAAATTCGAGTTATATTAGGATCTCATTACACTCAGTCTGTTAACCGTACGAACTGATATTTCAAGCCCTTTCCTTTTTCTCCCTGTAGTATTTTAGTTTCACTTTATTAACTTACTCCTATTCTTAACTATTATTAACTTACACCTTTTTTTCCTCGCTTCCTTTCTCCTTCTACTGACTCTTCCAATGCATTTATCAAGATTCAATTTTCTCTAACTACATGTCCTAATCAGTTTCCGTTTCTTTTTTGTACTTCCCGCATAAGTACATAATTACTCTTCGTTTTTACTCCTGTTTATCGCTTCCTTATTCCTCAGATTTACCGTTCATCTTACTTTTTCTATCGCTATTCTCATCGGCATTTCAAAAGCTTCAACCCAGTTCCGATCTCTGTTCTTCTACCAATATGTGTCATCTCCACACAACACGACACTACGAATATAATATTTAGCTAACATCTTCCTTAACTATAATTAAAAACTTTTACTATATTGTAAGTTACTTTTTTTACTGAAGGCTTCCTTTTCCATCGCTGTCTTCCAATTAATTTCATCATGTTCTTCTAGTCCTGTGTCCCCACAGCCCCCAAATATCTACAATTTTTTTAAATTTTGCTTAACCCTAAATCCTTATACTTAGTTTATACTTATATTTATTTTATTTTCATTCCTTCTTCCAGGACAGTTAACAATCTCGTGTATGTGGCGTCAGCTAGAACTATCATATCAGATAAACCAATACAACTTTTTTTTTCGTATTCCTGTACTTATTCCTAACTGTCTTTCTTCTAATATATTCCCTATCATATCTTCAATATAATAGCGCAGGTGAAAGGCAACATCTTTACCATGATTTACCTTCTCTATTTATCTGTTTAGCCTCCGGAACTACCGTAAGGTATTACTTCAGAGGATGAATGAG
>JAAAKQ030357250.1:0-25914 GCA_010016005.3 Zanna intricata
TATATATATATATATATATATAATATTGATGGTAGTTGTTAATAAACAATAAAAGGGAAAAATGCCACTTGTTATTCAAAATTTAACTCCGGGCAATGTCAGTTTGTAATTTAATTCATTTACATTATTATAAAAGTATTTTAAATTTGTCCATTGATGAACAAAGAGGCTTTTTGGGGCATAATAATTGTTTTTGTAAAGGTCATTCTATTAATGAATGAATGTTACTGAAATAATGTATATAATATTTGTTCTCTTATTCATACGGATGCTCTCTTATTCATATGGATAAGATTAATGATTCTAAATTAGAAGGCAATAAGTCTGAAAATGTTCATTTAAACTTTAGTTAAACAAAAATATCATTTTGTTAATTGCTTTACGTAACACCAATGATATATTGGGCAATACCCATCTATGTAGAATCTTATTAGATTCTGGCAGCCAAGCAAATTTTTGCATGTACAAATTTGCCTGAAAATTAGGACTTAAATTTATTAAAAATGATCTTGCTGTTTTAGGCATAAATAACTCATTATTTCAGTCTTATTAGCGTTACACTTCCATTACACTCTCAATATAAGAACTTTTCATTTGAAGTGCAATGTGCTGTTTAATCAGATATGACTGACAACCCTCCATCATACACATTTTATGTTTTTCATCTCAATCTACCTCATAATCTATTTCTAGCATATCATAATTTCAACATAACAAATAGTTTTGACATCTTGATTGGAGCTCAATTCTACTTGGATCTTATCTTGCCTGGGAAATTCATTTGAAATTCTAGATATCCTATTGTTCAGAAAACCAAGTTAGGATACATACTCAGTGGTTGCCTTCCTGTTGATGTTAAGGGCAATAATATTATTGCATCCTTTCTTACTTGTAGAAATTATATAAATCTTTCAACTATACTTGAGAATATATAGACAATTGAATAAGTTAACACTAATGTCTGTAATTTCTCACGTAATTTTTACACGTGAAAAACATTTTCAATGCAACACAACTCAAAATATTCAAGGCAGATTACCATTACCATGCAAATCTAATAACATTCAACTAGGTGATTCTTTTGTTAATGCCAAGAATACATTCTTATCTCGAAAGAAATTTAATCAGCAATTTCAATCTTAAAATGACTGCTGCGCTTTCAATCTGGAATATTTAGAACTAAGTCACATGTTCTCACTCTGATGATTTGCTAATTAACAAATCAAGCATGTGCTGTTTACCTCCAACATTCAGTATTTAAGGCTTTGAGTGTGACAAATAAAATATGAGTTTGTTTTTGACAGTTCAGCTAAAACTGTGAATGGCCTATCCCTCAGTGATACTCTTAGTCAGATCTGTAGTTCATCAAGATTTATTTCCCATCCTTAGATTCAGAATCTATAATTAGGTCATTACTTCTGACATAGAAAAAAGTATAAACAGTTATTAGTTAAACTCAGCGATTCCAATTTACAATGAATTCTTTGGTGTGAATCTCAAAACCACGAGATAAAACATTTCACATTACAAACTGTAACTTATGGATCTCTTGTGCACCATACTTAGGCACAAGATTTTAGATAACAAAGATAAAAAGATGTTAAGATAACGAATGAAAATGATTTTCCACTAGCATGTAAGGCCATTCGAAATGATTTTCAAGTTGATGACCTCATTACAGGTTCAGATAGCTTATAATTGTGGTTGCTGACAACCAAGTAATGGGGTTGGTGACAATTTAATTGTTTGTTATTGATGGGTAATCAATGCTTTAAACATACATTTTGATGAAATAAACTGATTCTAGAATACTAATTCTACAATAGCATTATACTGGACTTATGGAAAACCATCTAATTGTAAAGTATTTGTCAGTAACAGAATTTCTGACAAAATTATTTCAACGAAATAATTCAAATGCTAATTGGGACTATGTCAAATCTTGTGAAAATCCAGCTGACTTACTGTCTAGAGGTTGTACTTCAAATAAATTACTTAATATGTCAGTTTGGTGGCGTAGCCCGCATTGGCTTTTACAATCTTCATACCACTGGCCAAATAACAATATTAGTTTTAACAACTGTAACATAAATCCTGAATGTTTAATAGAAAAACACATTACTATTTCAACATCATTTGTATCCACTGTTGTATTTCGTTACACAAAGATTTTCATCTCTACATATCTTAATTCACACATTAGTTTCTGTTTTACATTTCTTCATAGTGTTAAATCAAATCATTCTGAACGAATCATTGGTTCCCAAACTACAAAAGAATTAAATCATACTCTTAATGTTTTTATACAACAATCACAATAAATGCATTTCGGTAATGAAATTAACAATCTTAAAAACAAAGTTATTTTTAATCAAAGCAGCTTGATCCATTTTTGGATAATTTAGATTTACTTTTTTAGAAAGCAGATTACAATTCCCTCTATACTAGATTACCACATTAAACATACTCTTATTTTACATCCAAATGCAAATATTAAAAACTGATTATTAATGCTGAGCATTTACGTCTTTAGCATTCTGGTGTTCAATTAACTGTTCATCATTCCTTACGTCAAAAATATTGGATAATAAACGGTAAGAGAATCATTACATGGATCATTCGTAAATGTTTGACATACTTTCGATTTAATGCAAAAACCCAGGTTCAACAGCTTACTTATTTATTACCTTCCAGAGTGATTCCTTCCCGACCATTCTCTGCTGCGCAGTAAACTACGGCGGTCCAATTATGATTCATCTGGCGGACAGAGGTCTAAATTCCTAATTAAATCTTGCATCGCACTTTTTATATGACGTCACTATAAATACTATTCACTTAGAATTAGTTTCTAACCTAACTTCACAGTCGTTCATCGCAGCCTTTAAAATATTTATTTCACGTAGAATACCTGTTCCAGTTTTTTCTGATAACTGTTACAATTTCCATGGCGCCAAACATATTCTGTACGATTTGTATCAACTTTTAAATTCAGACAAATTTAAATCAGACATTCAAGCATTTTTATCTACTCAGGGTATAATTGGTAATTTAAATTGATAATTTATTCTTCCCTCTTCTCTCCACTTTGGTGGTTTTTGGGAGAGCGCAATCAAGAGCGTCCAATATCACATGCGTTGTGTAATAGGACAAAATTCTTAATTTTGAGGAATTATACTCGGTTTTAATCTAAATTGAAGCCTATCTCAATTTCCGTCCTGTTTTCGCTATTTCCACAGATCACAGAGATTAGAATCTCTATCACCGGGGCACTTTTTCACTGAATGTCCGCTCACGTCTTTGCCTGATCCCAATTACCAAAAAATTAAAATTACCAGGTTAGGCTGCTAGCAAGTACTCCAAAAATTTATGCAATCTATTTGGAGATGATGGTATAAGAACTATTTACTTTATATTCAAAACGCAATAAATGGCGTTTTCCTTCCCGTAACCTTTGTGTTGGAGACGTAGTATTAATCACTAACGAAAATTCTTCACCACGTAATGGAAAATGGAATTGTCATCCAGGTTTCTCCGAGTTCTGATAGTCTAGTAAGGCTTGATTTACATACGGTTAATGGTCAATTAAGAAGACTTGTGCACAAATTATGTCGGTTACCAATCTTTAATGATTGATTTAATTATTTATATACTTTATTATTATTATAATTCCATTTGATTTGTTATCTCATAATATGATTCATAAGCTTTTAAACATTGTATTAATATTTTTATTTTTTTGTGGGCGAAAAATGCTTTAGCTTATCATCGCCCGGTATAATATCTTATAAAAGAAAAAAAATAAATAAAACTAGAAATGTCTTAAAAACTAAGAAAATAAATAAAAACTTACAACTTCTATCAAGTTAAAATACTTTTTCAATTCTAGAATAAATTATATAACATAATTGTAAGTTTTGTGATAAATATTAACACTTGTAAAAATAGCAACACCCGATCTAAAACTTTCCTATTATTTCCCAGAATTTGGCGAATGTTCATATGTAATTTAAATTAAGATGAAACGACGTATAACATGAAATCCACAAGTATGTGGCGCACAGTTATGCGGCAGTTTCATCGTGCGCGTAGTGATGCGTATCCTGCTCACATCAGGTACTCTGTGTGAATCTGGTATGTTCTAATCGCAATCGACAGATGACCATTTTCTCACAACGTTTTTTTCTGTATGAGGAGTTTCATGGCAATACAGAATATTTAATGTGCCGGAGGTTTTTTTTATCAACAGTAGCCGTTCATACACCTTGCCACTTTACTCGAAGAAACTGTTTTATACAATTAAAGTCAGAAGTAGCAACACGAGTGATGACGGGAGCTTGATTACATGTATCTTTAGCAGCGGAATCTACACGTTCATTACCTGGAATTCCCACGTGGCTAGGAATCCAACAGAAACTCACTTATGTCTTGGGATGGTTCGATTCAGCGATTGCATTATAGATTTCAGTGACCGAAGGATGTTTGGATTAAAAATCCTCTAAAGTTTGGAGTGCATTACACGAGTCGCTACAAATAAGAACATGACGGTATTTTGGTTTAACGATATTTTTATTGATAGCATACAGTTCAGTAATATTAGTAATAAACCAGTAATATTAGGCAGACCAAACGTATAGATTCTGCTATTAAGAATGAATGCGCATCCAACAGTATCATTCTGTTTAGATCCATCTGTGTATACTACTGGGTCTGAGTTTATTTCGGAGAGAATATGGTGAAAACTTTGCTGAAAGAAGATAGATGGTATTAATTGTTTTTTTTTATATGGTAAGATCAAAAATAAAATTTATAAGGTTGATTCCATATGGAAGATATGAAAAAGGAATCGTTGGAAAAATAGAGGGTATGTCAACATTTAAAACCTGTAGTAACCGCCAGGTACGTACGCCAATAGGTGCAGTATAATGTAGATGGTCTTCATATCTTTGTAAATTAGGATTCGGAAGAACTGCGGTAAAAGTCGGATGATTCAGTTGCCCTTTTAGGTGGCCAAAGAAAGATGGTAGAAGTTGGTCACGTCTGTCCTAAAGCGATGGTTCATTGCACTCAAATATTCTAGTGACAGGGCTTGATCTAAAGATAGCTGCGGCAGACTGAAGGAATGCATGATGTACAGCATGCAGCATTTTAAGCACGGTATGACGCGCAGAAGAGTAGGTGACAAAACCATAATCTAAACGGGAACGAACTAAGAAATAATAAACACGTATTATACCGATTGGCTCACCAATTGATGTTGCAAAGAACTCTCAGCATATCTAAAAGTTTGGAACATTTTGTTTTTAATTTTTTGATGTGCTTGACCCACAAGCATATTTGATGTGCTTGACGTAAGGCAGCTATTAAAAATTAAAACCTAAAAATCTGATATCAGGAGAGATAGCAATTAGCTCTCCGTTGAGAAAAACTTGCGGAATAGAATGGTCCCGCAACTGAGAAAAGACATTTTTGTTTTCTCAGGAGAAAAGGTGAAGCCGGTAACAGTGGACCAAGCTTAAAGGCGAGATACAGTGTTCTTCAATATTCTCTCTGCTCTGGCTGTTGAACGGGAGGTAATATATATAGCAAAATCATCAACAAATAAAACAAACATAAAACTGGTGGCTGTACACATTTAGTAATATTATTGATGACTGTAGAAAATAAGGTGGTAGTTAATACACTTCCTTGAGATACTTAATTCTCCAAGATGACGCTGCCTGATTGAGAATCACCAACACGAATACGGAAAGTTCAATCATTTAAAAAACTCCTAATTAAAGCAAGCATATTGCCCTTGACCTCCCCATTCTTTGAGGATGTTCAGAATACTACGTCACCAGGTCATGTCTTACGCCTTTCTGATATCGAAGAAGATGGCAACGAGGCGCTGGCGAAGTAAGAAAGCGTTTTGAATAGCTGATTCCAGTGATACCAAATTGTCAGTGGAAGATCGTCCTTGTAGAAAACCACACGAGGATATAAAAGAATATTAAAGCCCATCCCTCTCCAAATACCATGTATGTCTGCGATTCACCATTGTCTCTTAATACTTTGCATAAAACGCATGTCAGGGAGATAGGGCAGAAGCTTGAGGGATTTGCTTTGTTTTTACCAGGTTGAGTACTGGTACGACAAAGGCTTCTGATATGACGGCTGGAAAGACTTGTGCAGAGAATAAACATTAATGTTCAATAGGTGTTGTAACGCCAAATGAGGAAGGTGTGACAGCAAACCGAAACGTATATTTTCAGGTCCAGGGGAGTTTTTTTAAGTCTCGTGAGTTTTTAAGTGCGTGTAACAACTCGTTAAATGAAGCATTTAATTACCAATCGAATCACCAATGTTCAACGGTAAATACTTCTATCTGTACATTGTACCTCTGGAATTCGTTACTATAGAGAAACTGAACGGAAAGTATTTGCAAAGGTATTTGCCACTGCATAAGATGGTAGGCCCGAAAATAGATTGTTTTGGTGATCCGCAAATATCACAGATCTTTTTCCATGCAGTAGACGTGGGAGTAGTGCAACAGATGGTGTCCACGTATTTTCTCCATGATTTCCTCCTAGCGTCCAAGAATACCTGACGAACTCCGCCCTAGCCTTACGGTACAAATCTAGATGTTCATTTGTAGGTGTAGCGTTAAATTTACGCAAAGCCTGCCGTCGTTTGCTAATAGCGTTTTGGCAATCATTATTCCACCATGGAACGGAAGTACGTCTAGGGTTTCCTAGACGTTATTTATGTTTGTGGGATATATCTATTAGCATTCTCAAGATCATGGACGTAAAAGAGGAAATTTGATCAAGGACTCCCGCACCACCGTCACAGTGTGCTGGGAAGGCTTTATAATAACCGTTCCAATCTGCCTTTTCAATACTTCGTCTCCGTAGTCCTTTTTTCACCTCGCGGTCGACACCTAAAGCAGTAATAATTGGTCTTTGATCACTGCCGTGAAAGTCATCACAAACAGACCATTTAAGACGAGGACGTAAACTATATGAGCATACGGAGAGGTCGATCTTGGTCAATGTACCAGATGATAAGGACATGAATGTGTGTACCCATCAATCAGTAGACAAAGGCCCAAGGCTTGCCTCATTCTGTTCGTCATATTTCCTTGAGAGGAGCACAAAGATGAGCCCCAGTAATATAGTGGGCACGAAGTCTACTATTAACGACGGTGATGGGATTTGCGTGAGCGTCATCTTAGAGTTTGGTGAGAAATATGTAATTTGAAGAGAAGGGAGACCTTCACAGCAACAGGAATAATGAGGGTGGTATCCTGTAGCTGACACCTCATTCAACATGAAAATAGAAATTCCACCACTCTCTCTACTATCTATTAGACAGTCATATCTTTCATGGAAATAGCCTCTAAGTGTTATTGCATCTTGTTGTAGAAGATGCATTTCTTGGAACCACATGATTAATGATTCATATGCGCGTGCTAATACTCTAATATCTCCAATGCGGGACCGAAGACTTCTAATGTTCCACTGAATAATGTTCATAAGTAAAGATAGTTATAGATATAGACTGCAGGAAGATATAAAAATTTAGTGTGTGATCCGGCTACTTCAGTAACATCCATATTAAGATTTCGGCAAAAAATTTCTCCCTGGCTCATATTTAGGGTTTTGTGACATTCTGCACTTATTTTACCCATAGTATAGAGATGTAATAGATCGACAATGCTTGTCATTAAATGTTCCAATGAGAATCGATCCATGTTGCAATTTTTTAATGTTCTTCGGGGAACCACTTGAACCTGTTATAGCTTTGTTTATCAGGAAGCCCATATCTTATGAAGGGAGCCGCATTCCTGATTATTTCAGAGAATTATGAATCGGATGTTCTCTTCTGCCAGACTATCTTATCCTTGTCAGACAACATTGAATGAGGTCTCTTCACAAGACTATTTTTGGTGGTTTTATCAGATGGACCATCAACCATCATATTAGTTATTTGTGGACTAGTAATTTTGGTCCCACGAGTACCGGCCATATAACAGATTACTCCAGCAGAGCACATAGGTACTGTTTCCAGAGCTAAATACAAGTGGGTTCACCCAGGTGCCCAGTGTTCGAGACTCACAACGTAGAGCCATTCCTCATCAGGACGGTAGTTTCCATTTTGGGTTTCAATTGCGTTCTGTAAGGTGTTGCAAGAGCGATTATATGTGTAAGAAGAAAAAATGTAGAATGTTGTTGTGTAGTTATGAAAAGGTATATGTTTTAATTTGTGTATTGTTCTTAGTGCAGTGTAATTATATAGTGTAAAATGTTCTGCTGCTCAGTGTGTAGTTGGAAGAAAAGCTGCAGAGGCCCATGAGGACACCCCCAAAGTCTTGAAGAATAAGACTTCCCATTGGGGTTTTGAATATAGAATACTATATTTATGTTAATTTATAAATTTATAAATCAATGATTATTGTTTTCATGTTAATGCCTATAATTTTCACTTTCAATGAAACTTAATATAAAACTTAAAATAAATATTAAAGTTGTAATGATCATTATGATGTATTAAAAATTATATTTAACTTTGAACTGACCTTTATTTATTAGAAATATGAACTAGTGAAAGCTATGACAATTACTGCACATTCAATGGGGTTTCCAGTAGCACTGTTTTTAATAGTGTTCATCTTATAAAGATAAGGAAACCCCTCAAATAAGTAATGAAATAATATAATCAATCTAAGCTGTGTCTGTTCATTTAATATAATGTTTTTGCTTAATTTTAATGTATTGTAAATTTAATGTTGTTCAAGGGTTTTGAGACCCCTTGGTTTTTATAAGCATCATGTAGAATTTGCATTCATTGACAGTAATCACAATATGAAAATTTTACACTTATGTAAACCAAGATCATAATACACTTGAACAACATTAATATTAAAACACAACTAACAAACCTAACACAAATAAAATATACTGTTCTGTTATATATTTGAAGAGTTTCCTAACTACTTTAAGACAGGCGGCATTAACAACAACACATCTGGTTGCTTCACCAGAGAGGATGCTGATAATTAGTTTTGAAAGTTTTTTAAAAAAATAGATTCCATTAATTTGAAAGTGAGCTGTTATTATTAAAAATTTTACTGTTATTACATTCTGTCATAGTATTAAAAAAATGAAAAGATGTTCATTTACATATTAATTTTTTGAAATTGATTTCTTTTTTTTCCATAAAATTCAAGTAATTATTTCAGATACGTCATCATTAAAAATTGATAAAGTAATTTAATATATTTTTGTTAATTAATTCTTAAAAACAAACAAATAAATAAACATCAGCTCAGATGTTATAAATCTATTAGTTTTATCAAATAAAATTATGACTAAAATGTAATTAAATATTAATGAAACGGTTAATTTATCTATAAAAAGACCAAAAAAATATGCTATAAACTAAATGAAATGTTTCATCAATAAGTTAAAAGTCAAAGTTCTTATGGCAATAATAAAAAGTGTTCTTTCAAAATGTTATCTGAAACAATCTAATGTCAGGATAATTATTTAATATCTTTTCTTCTTCACTCATCTATCACATGTACAAATTTTTTTGTTTCAGTTTTTTTTTAATTAAGCATTTGAACAAAAACAATACATAGATATATACTTTTATAAATTCATGCACATACATACACTCTTCCTAAATAAAATTAACTTATCATATTCATTCAATTGATAATTTTTTTTATCCAAAAACTTAATTTCAAAGAAATCATGTTAATATTCAGTAAACAAAAGAAATTAATAAATTATGAATTTACTTGTATTTACACTACTGAAAGATGAAATAAATGTATCTTTTGGTACGTCACTCATTTTCTCTACTGAGCTTGATGTAGAATGGTTATTATGCAGACTGGCAAAGCCATTTTCATGAGAGATGAAATTGTGCAAGGACATCTTTAGCAATTATGTTATGCCAACCAACATATATTCATTAAATTCAAATTACTGTGGAAAAAAAATTAATTATTGTTTGTTCAGTATAGCTTTCTTTCATATATATAGGGTAGGCAAGAAAGTAATTTTGGTTTTGTGTGCAAAATAAAACTCAGTCTTTTTTTATAAAAAGAGTGAACTTTAATTAATTATGTAATTTCACTTTTGTCTGATAACCTTTTGCCATCTTTCTGGTAACTTCAAAAGTTTTGTAAACTTAAAATAGATAGTAATCTGATGCAAGATGAAAGCTATGAGGTGGATGAGATATCACTTTCCAATCAAAAGCTCCAATAATTTTCCATGAGTTACCAAATACGTGTGAGGCATTACATTTTCTTGTTGGAACATAATTCCTTTGTGATTTGTCAATTCTGGTAGTTTTTCTTTGTTACACCAGTTTCATTATTGTTTATGTTAAATATCTAAACTGATGGCCTGATTCCTTGTTAGTAGCTCAAAGTACACAACATCCTTGTATCCTACCAAACTGACAGCATGATTTTTTTTTAAAATTTAAATCATCTTTAGATGTCACTTGTCCTGGTTCATCATGCTTGGACCATTATCGTTTTTGAATGATATTATTGTAGATGATACATTTTTCATCACCATGATGATTTTTTTTATAAAAGGATCCACTTCATTACCTTTGAAATGCATGTCACAAATACTGGTTCATTGTTTAAGCAAATTTCTTTCAATTAATGTGGAATCCAAATATTGAGCTTCTTAATGAATCATTTGATATGATTTTTAATTTTGTGTCCAATAATTACCTCTCTGCAATCTCTCATACAGTTATATGAAAAGTGGTCTAATTATGGCTTTGATTTGGTCTTAACAACTTCAGCAGGTTGACTAGAATATTGGTCATCTTTGAATGAAAAATCACCAGGATGGAATTTTTTAAAGGAATCCTGATATCCACATTCTGTTAGGCAATCAACACCACAACTTCACATATCTCTTTGTGAGCTTCAGCTGATTCCTTACCTTTGCGGAAATAAAGTAGTAAAGTATGATGAAAATTTTTATTTTTGCACTCCATGTTAAAATTGACCACAAACTAATAGGACCAAAAAAATTATGTGCAGTTTGGTTCTAAAGAATGCTAAAAGTGAATGCAATGAAATGCCAAAAGAAAAACTCATAACATTGGCATAGTTCCTTCAAAACAAAGATAATGCTACTTGTAAGAAACAAAATTACTTTCTTGCCAATATTAGTATAATAAGAGTGAAATCTTGCTTCGCAAAGATGTTGTGTAAAACAAATCTTTCTTGGATAATGAAGTTCATTTGAAATCACAAATTGAATAAATTACATTAATGCTGTGTTCTTTTTTTGACACTGACTGCTGTGAGCTGTTATTAATAAATGTGAACAGAATGCAGGATTACTATTCTCATAGGAACTAGCTTATTCATACGTATTCAATTACATTTAAAATATATATAACTTATTATGCTAATAATTAATTTCTAAGTAGAAGCTATATCAGAAATCTAGCCTGTTGAAATATATAAGAAAAACTGCAGCAAATAAGTGTACAAGTGGATCAGTGCAAGTAAGTATATAATAATCCACCGCTTACCAGGGCGTTGTCTATTGTGGGTATTCTGGATTCTTAATGACTACATATTAAATTAAATGAATTAATGAATATGTATGAGTACTCAGAAATTAGTGAAACTGAGCATGGTAGTTTCTGTTTCAGATGTAAGGGAATTTTTAATTAAGTTTACATAAAACTATCATTAATGTAACTAATATACTAAATAAATACTCAATATAAGGTAAAACTAAAACATAAAAATAATTTAAAAATGAATATGGTTTTATTATTTTCAGGTAAAACTAAGGATTCTCAAGAAAACTCATTTTGGTCAGTCCTTAAAATACCATCAATATTTGTTATTGGATTAATGATTGTGGTGAGTTCTAACGTTTGGTCATTTTTGGATCCAACATTAGAACCTCATCTACGAGCGGTAAGTTGGTGTTAATAATAGTATTATTTGAGATAATAAAAAAAAATTTTATTGCTGGAAAAGAAAAAAATGTGATACTGTTAAAAAATTTTTTAATTATCTTCACTTGTCTGTGTCTTATCTTCACTTTGTCCAATTAGGAGAAGATAGAAAAAAAAAATAAGTTACAACTTTTAATCTATTCCACAAAACCAACACACATGTACATAAGACCAAAAACACTGCATAACACCAATATTAGGACAACTAAAAATCCATAAATTAAAACACAGAAGCAAAATATATATTTAAATTCTGCAAAACAAATTAGACCGTAAATAAAATAAATAAATAAAAAAAAACTATTTGGCCATATTCTAACTGATTTCAACACAAGCACATTATTAATATCATCAAATGGAATACTATTAAAGAAAGAATTGCATCATATTATTTTCATATAGCATTATAATAACTAAAGCAAATTTCTAGCATTTTTTTAATCATTATTTTTATACAATATTAAACCTAATCTTATCATGCTGCTCTACAATTTTCCGTACTTTTCAAGAAGATGCCCGCATCGATCTGTAGTTAGTCAGTTGTCACTGTACTCGTAGTTAGTCAGGTTGTTAAATGGTGACACTGTAAGGGAAAAAGAGATAAGTTAAAACTATAATCTAACTTTATATAATAAATAAATATAATCTAACCGAACTTAATCTACGCCTGCTTCGCTCACCAGACAAGGTTAGCAAGCGAATCAATCGTAGGTTAAGTTAGGTCAGATTAATAAATTCAGTAATTATTGCAATTATTTATTATTTAAATTACCAAAACATTACTGTTAATTAGTCAAGATTAGCGGACTAAATCACTAAATCCACTTTCAGACACATACGACGATGGGAATGCTATCAACAGTCGACCATAATCCAGGATACAGTTGGGGGATTGGTTTTTCCAGCCAAAAATCTTGGATTTTATTTCTATTTCTTCGTTTGTTGTCAATTCTATAAGTTGTTCTTCTAACTGAACCTGCTGAGTTGAGATTTGAAAAAAGATCTTACATTCACTCTGGTGTGTCCATATTTAAAATGTCCTGAAATAGTTCTTTGATATCACCGTAGAGTCTCCAAGTGTTGCTAGTAAAAAAAAGCAAGTCGTTATTGTTGAAGGATATCGCTGATAAATTAGGGAAGTTATTAAATTCATGTCTGCCAATACTTCCCTAGTATTTTAATAGCAGTTTGACGGATAATATCTGCCACTGATTTAAGGAGCACAGTGGTTATTACTACTTTTACTGCCAATAAAATTAGATCTTCTCCAATAGTGTGTGGGTTGCCTGTTTTAACAACTAACAATGAAATATTGTACGAAGCTCGAAGTCCGGTTGGAAGCCGATGAAAAAAGTTTTGATATCGTTGGCTGAGCTATTTCTTTTCCAGGTCTTGAAAATAGGCCAAATCTTTGTCTTTCTTTTGGATTGTTATGCAATTCTTATGTGCATTTGCATTTTTAAAAAATGAACTTGTAGCTTGGAAGGCTACATCGCTTCATTTGAAAATGTTTTTAGACAAATAAAGCACATTGTGTTGATGATGGATTTGTAGCATTTTTCGATAAATCCGAATTTAATGATTTCGCATTGTACTTACCGTTTCTCCTTTTTTTTTTTTGCTGTCGACATGGTTTTGACTTCAAAAATACGTGAGTAAAGGATTTACTTTAAAAAACCTGCCTACCGATTGCACGGGAAAATGATAATGAAAATAAGAGAAACAATTACTACCTGTATTTAGGTTTGAAATGCAACACGTATCGACAGGCATAAACATGCAGTTACTCTTTTACCGCATGTGACAGAATTCGTACTGAGCAAGTTAGAATGAGCACCGATAATCCTGTTAAATCATGCAGGGTTGGACAAATCGCGTTGTTTAGACTTGTACAGACCTAAAATCATATAAAAATTTACTTAAGCATTGATGACTTAATCATTTTAATACATGCTTGAGAAATGCTACATTATTCGTAAACTAAACAGGATGACGTACAATGTAATTTGGTATAAAAAATGTAATATCCGATAATTGATTTGTTTATAATAATAGATTGTGGATACCCGTGTTCTTTGGTGGTTGGATTTCAATTACCCACACGTCTCAGTAGTAGTACATCTGTGCTTGTTCAAGACTACAAATTTACCAGTACAGTTACGTTACACTGATAAAACGCTAATGACTTTAACTGTTGATGGGATTACAAATAAAAGTATTAAAAAATTAGTCGTCAAAATGACACACTTGTTGACTGCTACACAGAACAAAAAAAGGTTCGAACTTGCTTTAGTAAAGTTGCTGTATAACAAAGAATATAATTCGGTTTTATTTTCTTATTTCGTACTACTGCTACATTGTACACTGATACAAAAAATTAAAGGGACAACTATATATTATGATAAAAAATGATTGGATTCATTGTTTTGCATTTGCAACCAAAGGGCTTGGAGAAACGAATAAAAAAGAAATAAAAGCTTGAATACACAACTTTTTGACACTGCACTTCAGATTTCAAAAATCATCAAATTAAAAAAAACATCAGTAAGAAGAAAAGTTTTTAAAATCTGATCGAGCGCATAGAATAAACATTTTTTTTTGTAAACTGTATTAAAATGTTTGAAAGCTTAAGACTTTAGCTCTAATTTTTTTTTTTTTATGTATGTCTACAATTTTTCTGAACCGAAATATTCCATTTTAAACCAAACAACTCTACGAAAAAGTGTGTATTTTACTCTAAGAAAAGCTAACCAACACACAAAGCCCAAGGCAAAACAACAGATAATCTGTTGTTATAAATACAGCATTCGTCTAATGAGAAACGGACTAAGGAATACGGCTTCTTCGCGCCATATAATCTAAACCCGGATTCCCGCTAAGCCTTACAAATCGCTTCTCGGAACGGAACGCAAGAATGTCGGAGGGTGCAATACTCTCCTATTTATTGCAGTATACGGACTTGCGCCCTTTGCTGCTGGGTGATTCTAATGATCTGGCGGGTATACATAAGTAAAATGGCTTTGATTCGTTTGGTAAGTTTGAATTGCGTTCCGATCCTTTGGAGGGTTTTGTTCGGTTGGGACCCAGCGGTTCGATATACTAGTGAGCTTATCATCCGCGATGCCTCCCTTTCCGCCCAGAGTGGGCAGAAATCCCTTTGTTTTCTTCCACGTGAGAAGGCGATTTCGGAACTTATCTTTTGAAGCGTATGGCTTTCCGAAGCTAAATGTGGTTGTCTGGGCAATTTCAGAGCGTTCAGTCCTGAGTCTAGCCCGTTAGGATTAAGGACGAGGATGATAATGGGGTATCTTCCTCATATTGTTGGCGTCTGTCTCCCTTTGTTTCTTCTTCTAATTATCGCTTCTTCTCAGACCATTACAATAAATAAGAGTTCTACAAAGAGTTCAGGTTAGCCAACTTAAGATTACAAAAATATCGGAAATGAAGAAAATCCTCCTAAAAAATTCACTACTTCTAAATCTCTGGAATTATTTAACCTAAAATCATATGATTTCGCCTAGTATCTTGTTATTATGGGATTGATTCTAAGAAATTAAATACAATATACTAATATGTTCAACAACTGATTAAAAAAAAAAGGTACTTTTTCCATTAAATCTGATTGTTGCAAATATAAAGTGGAAATATTTCCAGTGCAAAGGGCAAGAGTAAAACATACATATATATATATAAAACAGCCTAAATAAGCCCAACTTTAATCAGTTTTAAACAATCTAAAGCTTTCAATGTATCACCTACTATATAAATATATTCTTTTTAAAAATATAAGTTATAAATAGTGTAACATAGTGTATGTAACACGTCACACGACTCAACTAATGAATGAGCCAATGCACGGGTCTCTCAACCCGTTTATATACTGTTAGCTGTTTTTTTTTTCCTAGGAACATCTAGAAGTTCTATTTGCTTCTATTACAAATATCTTTATTATTTATACAGTTAGTTCTAAACAATATAAATAATTACTTTAATTACAAAACTAAGCTTTATAAATGTCAATTGCCAAATAAAAATTCATTCCTAAGTAAAAATAATAATTTAAACAAAAATACGACTTTACTGTTTCTACTAGAATCTGTTACTCTCTAGAAAGTTCGAAATCTGAACACCAGACAAAGACTGAATTATTTAAATACTATTAACATACAAATGAAATAATATTAACAAAATATTATTATTAAATATAGAAATGAAATATTATTAACAAGATACCATTATTAAATATTACTAACACAACAATTTAACAATGTCTATTATTTTAAATAGTTATAAATTTATTTTGTGGACTTCTATATATTTGGGGAGTTACAATAATTTTTATAAAAACCTTGTACTACAACAATATTTCCAGATCTATGTTTTATTGAAATATAATATTTTTTTTTCTTTTTAATATAAATTTGATCATTATTGTGTATAATATATTGTAGAATACATTTCTGAATATGTTAGTTTCTTTATAGGTTGCATGAGTTAATTTTCTGACTGAAAACTGTATTGGTTTTTTAACTCATTGGTCAAATCTACCATCATAAAGTTATTTTGAATAGTAGCTTGGGCCCTAAGTGGGTAAGAGGACTGATTAAAAAAAAAATCATAAGAAATATCACCCGAAATAATAAGAATTATACTTTCAAAGAATATTTTTTGAGCCCTCCAATAAAAATGTTATTTTCATTGATTTTTTTATCTTTTGATGTTGGCTTAGATTCTTTATTATTTTACTTAAAATAACATATTATTCAGGTTGAACAGTTTTCAGTTTTTATCAAAAGTTTCACTCTCTGCCACAAAAAACTAAACCTTGCTGACTTCCGTGGCCAAGTGGTAGTGTCTCGACCTTTCATCTGGAAGTCCCAGGTTTGAATCCCAGTCAGGCATGGCATTTTTCACACACGTTACAATTCATTCATCTCATCCTCTGAAGATATACCTTAATGGTGGTTCCAGAAGTTAAAAAAAAATAAATAATTACAAAAAAACTAGTTATATTATTTACTATAGTAAAATTTACTGTTTTAACCTAGCTGGAAAAGGTGTTACTTTTTCAAATGGCACATTTTCAGGCTAGAAATAATTTCCAAAGCTTATAAGAAGAGTTAAGTTAATACAGATCCAGTCATTCTGAGAGTACAGATGTAGAAAATAAAATCTTTAAAATACATTATAATTCGAGGTATTTTGAAGTATGATTCATGAATACCTGACAAAGAGTACCTCAGCACATGATTCAGATCGTTTTTAAATTTATACTGATTTTCTAGTAAAAATCATTTTAGAACATTTTTTCCTTTGGTAAGAAATAGATAAATAAATCTACTGTACTATTTATAAAAAACACTTTTTTTAAAACAAAAAAAAAATTATTTGTAATACATCTAACAAATTTTGAAGGCTAGAAGATCAGATGCATACTGTCTAATGTCAAAAAAATGTTAAAGTTTTGTTCAACATGCCTCTGAGATCCCTTCTGATTTACTTCAATAAAAACTGAAATTTTGTGATATACATTTCTTTTCATTATACAAATTCTACCTTGACAAAGAATTGAAGTCTATCAAGTAGTAAAAATCAATCACATTATTATGGACATATCAGTATTATCTTACCTCCCAGTATCTTTCAATTATGAAAATCTGATGGACCTTGCAATTAACATGAAATTAATGATTTTTTTTTTTTTTTAATTACATATACAAAACTGAAATTTTATGAACATATTTACTTAATAATGTCTTTCAATGTGATGTTTCTCAAAACTAACATGACTGAAATAAGCCTACTATTATCTCAACTTTACTATTCTTAAAGTTAATTTTTTCTTATATCATAACAGAATTACTAATTTGAATGGGAAATTAATCATAAATCATAACTGAAATATATACCATCTTATAACATAAAATATTTATGCCAGGGCTTTTGCCCAATAATACATTTTCAAATGATCCCTCCAATACATAATAAAAGTGGTATTAAAACTATTACTAATAATAGTAATAAAAAATAGAACATTTATTTGGTCTTTTACATTTTTCTGAGAATAATATTTATTGTTTCTATGAGTTGTGGGTAGTATATGATTGGAGTGATAACAGATACTCTTGCTAATAAGTAATGAAATGAGTAACATTGCAAGGAAGATAAATTTTCAATTTTTTCATTAGGGAAGAATTGAATTTTAAGTTTTACATTTGCTGAAATAAAGTTTAGTAATATCATAGCTAATGTTTTTAAAAGTTTGAATTTTTATACATGTGACATATTATGTTCCAGAAATTGAAAATATTTAAAAAATTATTAAACACTTGTGCTTCAAGGTGTAGGTTTAAAATAAGGTTAAACAATTTTACCTTTGTTAGCTTTTGCTCTATGTTGGGAGGCTCTGAAGAAATTACTTAGAGCAAAAGCTAGCTTAACCACTAATTAAGTTTTTTTATAACTTTTAACTTATAATAAACTGAACTGTAGACAATTTTTTTTAAACTTTATAACTAATTTTCAACCTTGATATAAATTAATTATAATTATTTAGAATTTACTTTTTTTAGGAATCTACAGCATAAAAGTTTTTTGCGGGTTAAGTTTTTTAATAACACATTTTATTGAGATTTTTTGTTACATTTTTTTCAGTTGAATCTGACAAGTAAAGAAGTTGGTTTAGTATTCTTATTGTTTTCATCAATATATGGAGTCTTCAGTTTAATATGGGGCTGGCTGGCAGATAAAGTAGGAAATCACTGGAGTATGATGGTAATTGGACAACTGTTGTCTGTTGTGTGTTTATTAGCTTTAGGACCATCACCTATTCTGACACAAACACCAAAGTAAGAAAATTGATATTCATCATATTTATTTATTTTTTAATATAAGCAATATATGTTGTTATTACATTTATTACACAAATTATATTTATTTATTTATTTTTTATAAAGAAATCAGTCTTATGAGGGGGAAGTCAGAAAAAAATTCCACAATTCAATTGCTGTTGATGGACTTTACACACACACACACACACACACATATATATATATATATATATACACGCATGCATGCACACACACACACACACACACACAAAATACATGACTATGGTTCACAAGTAACCCTCATGAATTACATGAATAATCTTTACATGATGCAAAAACTGGAATCTGGGTTGGTTTGAATAGAATGCACATTGAGGGTCCATTCCTTTTTGAAAATACGGTTAATAGAGATTGTTAACTTCATTAGTCAGTTAACAGAAGTGGAAATCAATCACGATTGGTTCCAGCAAGATAACACCGCAGCGCATGCAGCTAACAGCTTAATAACATTTTTATGAAATTTCTTTGGTGAATGAATCATTTCTAGGGGTTTGTAGCATTCCCTATTGCCCAATCTGACTCTCACAGATTACTTTCTATGGAGGGCAGTAAAACAAGCAATGTGCCCCAACAGACCATGCATGATAGAAGAACTAAATAATAATGGGATGCGCACAAGACATTCTAGTACATCAGTTGTTTAAAGTGTTTGAAAACAACCTGAAATATGTGGAGTGTTGTATTTATGTTACAGGAGGTCATTTTCATCACCTTTAAAAACTATTCCAATTATTGTAATATCTGTTTCTATAAAATAATAAAATAAAACTACAAAGTAATAACTGAGAAAGTTTTGTCATTACACTTCCATAATTCCAGTGCACAGCAACTTTCCAAATGCATTCTAAATCAAACAAGTTGATCTTTTTAAAACTTATTCTAGTTGTTTTCTGCTGAGTAGATTAATTACTAAACCCCCAACATGCCCTTCTGAAAAATATAGTTCAATAACAGTGACTATTCTACCCTTCTGTACATAAGAAGAGTAGCAATGCTACTCAGTTTTGTGAGTATAGGGAACAATATATTTGAGATTCATTTTAAATCTCTGGCCCGAATGTAATGAATGTGTAACCAATATGAGTTTGGTGTTATGAATCACATAATGGTTGACTAAGAATCATGGATATACAAACATGTAAGTATCCTTCTATGTTAGCAGATTTTTTCATTGGAATCAAAGAAGATATGCAAGGTAATATCTATTAACAATGAGTGATTCTCATGAGAGATAAACCATGAGAAATAAACTGGTAAGCCATGAGAGATAAACTGGAAAATCCTTAAGTAGCTCCAAAAAAAAAAAATTTGCAATATATATATAACTTTAAACGAGATAACCCTGAATTTACAGTAAGAGATGTAAGCAACTAATGCAATAGGCATTAGTGAAAGAACAATTTTTAATATAATATAGAAGCAGAAAATTGACTGTAAATATTAGCTCAAGAAAGACTCGAATGCGTGTGAAAACAATTGAAAAGTTGGATGTTTTTACTAAAACTGTTTGGAAGTGAAATTCAGTCTTTCTCCCTTAAAAAAAATTTCTCTCATTTTCTCAGTTTAAAGAAATTAATAAATTCCTGGAATGAATAAGTGAGGGTGAAACTTAGTTATTTTATGGGAAAAAATTACGATTTCTGATTTGGAAATATGCCCAGGAAAGCATAAGACAAAAGTGGCTACATCAACTAGTTTTTACCTTCTGTCAATACAGTTTTGGTTCTTAGATTTCATGAATCACTTCCTGCATGTGTTACTATTAATCATTTATCTTTGCTAACTGGGATTTTTCCCAGTTGACAAACCTTTTATAAAAGCATTTTTGTGTTCTTTATTTGTTTTTCCATCCATACCTTTTCCTGTATATATCTTACATTAACCCAAGTTATCATCTAGATAATAAACTGTCTTACCCTTTTCACAAAATCACATAAATGTTTTAAAAATATTTCCTGCAACATGAAATAATATCTTCATGTTCAATCAATAAAGAATTATTTTTTCTGGACATGAAATGAAAATTCATTGATTTTAAAACACAAAAGATGTTTTCAAAACATTTCTAGAAAAATACAGCAGTTCAGAATCTGAATTTAATATTCTGTTTATGGCATTTAATATTGTGTTCAAATTAGGAAGCTTGTTAATAATAAAACAAATGAACTTTTATCTGATAGCAGTTTTAGTAAAAACATCCAACTTTTCAATTGTTTTCACACGCTTTCGAGTCTTTCTAGGACTAACATATACACTCAATTTTCTGCTTCTATATTATATTAAAAATTGTTCTTTCGCTAATATCTATTGCATTAGTTGCTTACATCTCTGACTGTAGACTCAGGGTTATCTTGTTTTAAAGTTATAGTATTTTTTTTGGAGCTACTTAAGGGTTTTTCCGGTTTATGTCTCATGACAGAATCACTCATTGTTAAAACCAGATTGGTAGAAAAGCACAGATAAATTAAAATTAATGAAAATAATATAGAATAAAACCATTCTAAAAATGAACTATAAAACTATATTGTACTATATGGAGTAACATGACAACACAGACTGAAATTCTTTCTTTCACTGATCTGAATAATTAATTAAACGTATGTTTAATTGTTAATTTATATAATTCTGAAGTATTACATAAATGATATTATTATTAAACATCAATAACAAAGATTCAACAAAATTTGTAATTGTTTATTATTGGCATGCCATGGTGTCATACAAACGATAGCTTACAGAACATTATTTTATTATATGCATAAAACAATAATTGTACTTACACATGGGAGTGACAAGAATGATTCAGCCTAAACAACTGTGATATAATGTATATTTACTGAATTCATATTTACATCTGCTGCACCATTTCATGACAAGGATTGGAAAGGCATGCAAGTTTTATTCTAAAATAAGAACTCAAATAAATAAAGCATAATTTATTGCTAAAGACTGAAAAACTTCCTCAGTAAATTATTTTAAGGGTAACGATTAATAATTTTAATTCAACAGTTACATATACAAGCATAGAAGTTATCTTGATAATTTAATACATAGATATTGCATTTTTTGATGACTCGATGTAATCATCATCTATTTCATGTTTCAGCACTCTTTTGGAAACTCTAATTGCACTTTCAGCTTTGGGGATATCAGTTGCTCTTACATTAATGCCAACATTCCAGGCTCTTCTACAATGTGCTGTGTAAGAGTAATTTATTATATTTTAGTGATATTTTATTTATTACTTTAAGTGGTAATGATTCCGGTCATCCAGTAAAATTGCTAATGGGCACATAGTGAGCAATACCTATTTTTCTTATTTTGTTATTTCATAGGTGCTTCATGTAAATAAACATGTTTGTATTTACAAACAAACATGTGTACACAATGAGGTACAAATAGTATAAATATAAAGATCTATTCAATTCTTTACTTTCTAGAACTTTCTTTACAAAAGCAAAACTATAATTCTTTTCAATAATTAAATAAAATATCAGTTGGTATTCAATAATCCACTTCTTAATAATAATAATAATAATGATAAATTATGAGTTTGTTGTGATATTGGCAATGAGAATTATTTAAAACTGTTAACATTTTAGACAATAAACCGAACTAAATTTAAAATAAAAAAATTGTTAAAAAATATTTGTCCTCAAGAGTGACTAAAATCATAATGACATGACAAAAACCCTTCTATATGTAATAAATTGGTACAGTCTCCCATTTAAAAACTGATAATTCTAAATAATAATGTTTTATTTTTCTAAAAAAAAAGATACTGAAAATGAACATAAATTACAATTACAAAAAGTAAACTTGCAACAGCCAAAAAAAAAAAAAAAATTGGAAATCATCTTTTCAATAGACTGTTGAACCACTCATTTAGCCATGACCAAGATAATGAGATATATAAACCTGAAGAAAATAACAAATCACAGGTATAAGTACTGTTGTTACAGCAGTTCCAAAGAATAAATGTTTTTTAAGCAGTAACTACTCAAAGAGCAACTTAATCTCTGAGTAATTAAATTGATAAATGAGAAAAGATTGTGTTTCAACAATATATTTGTTATAGGTCTCTCTCTCTCAGACTTTGTTTGTTATAGATTTAATTTATAAATTATTCTTGGCCATGAACCCCAAATTTATGTGTAACAAGTGTGTACAAACTGATTTCATAACAGATGCTTTTTTATTTACAGGGAAAATGGTCATAAAAGAGAAATCGCTACCTATAGTATTATTGCAGGTGCCTGGTCTTGCATGTACTCATTGGGGTGAGTTACAAAACTAAATATGCCTTTAGATATATGACTTTAAACTAGTATTTTATTTTATTAAGATTTATATTCATAAGGTAATACCCATCTACAAATTAGCATACTTGTTTACATTGAGGATTAATTTCATAATCTTGTAAAAGTGCCAAAAGAAATCAGAATACAATATTGAAGTCAAGATATTTTAGATGAAAGACAAACTTGCCACCACCGAGTCTAAATGACTCACTATCTTCTAGCTCCGAAATGTAACATTACAAATGAAAACTGGTTTTCGGTTTAACTTACAATTCTCACAAAAATCTTTTCAATAAATGACACAACAGCTGGTTGTGTCAGTGATTTGTGTGCTAGTTTCTAATTAGAATGGTTGTACATTCAATTTAAAGATTCCTTTAAACCTGGGATTGCTGGTTTAAAGCAATTCATGTTGGACAAAATAGGAAGATTCATCTTTCATAAAATATGACTCTATTTTTATCAAAGTAATTCTTTTTTTTTTTTTAGCTACTGCTGCAGCTACTGTTAACTATTTTTAACACTTCACAGTGTATTCAGAATAATAATCAGGCAAACTGCTAAGCTATGAAACTAAAAACATTCACAGATGATCATTTCTCTTTGCATACTACAGTTGCATTGTTGATTTGCTATTTTCTTTGCAATAGGATAATTCTCAATCTTTTGGAATCCTTTCAAAATCTTGTAAATTTCTTCTCCCAGTAATGTCCAAAACATGATTACACAGGCAAGCCCATTCATTAAGTAATAGCAGTAGTATTCTAGAGATTGAAATTTTATTTTCTGTCTTGGTAGCAGTGAATAAGAATCCATATTTAGTAACTCTCTCTCTAAAAATTCAGCTTCTTAATTTAATATAATTTTACTACATGACAAAACTAAAAACGAACAACTGAAGAAAACAACATGAAACTCAAAATACAACTAAATTATTATTATTGTTTAATTAATGAATTGTTATTTTGGAAGAAATTAACAAGAGATGGTTGTGTTATGCTTCTTATATACTCTTAAGTAAATTTGAATGAATCACCATAACATACTCACCATAACATAATGTATTTTCATTATAATACATATATTTTGTAAAAATATAATATGTAATGTAATTTCATGAAGCTTATCCTTTAATAACTAGTCTCAAAATGTGTTATCTAACAGAGTTTTGTTTGTTTAATAGAGAGGTACTTGGTCCTACATTAGGAGGAGTGTTGTTAGATAGATACGGATTTCCAGTTTGCTCTACAGTAATGGCTGCCATTACATTAATGGTGGTAAGTCAATAAATAAAAAATGTACGAAACATAAGTAAGCAAGCAGTGTGCATGATGAGTATTATAAATAAGTATATAAATATTTCATTGTGATCAGTAAATAATAATACATTACATAAGTTACTTAAGAAATAGATAGATATGCTAATATAATCATTCTGTGATATGGGCTGTCCCAGCAATTTAATTCTTCTTGGTAGGGAATAATTTTTGAATTCCAATTAAGCTTTATAATTTTTATTTTTTTACATTTAAAAATGGGGTCCAGTTTACCTTGAGAAAATCATTATTTTCACATTTGCCCTGGTATCCCAAATTTTCATTGTGAATTACTAAAATATTTCCCACATGAAAAAAACTTCCTTTCTTCTTCTTCTTCTTCCCCATTTCCTTTCTCCTTCTACTGATCCTTCCATTGCTGTTATCAAGATTCCACTTTCTCTAATCACATGTCCCAACCAATTTTTCTTTTATTTTGCTTATTTCCTGTACAAATACTCTTTCTTCTTTAATCCTGTGTATTACTTTCCATTCCTCAAATTATCTATTCATTTTATTTTCTCCATCCTTCTCCAGATTCACATTTCAAAGCCTTAATCCAGTCCCTCCTCCCTCTTCCTCTGATCCACACAAAACACTCTGTAGTACTTTATATATATATATTCATAATTATGTAGACTATTTAATGATTTTTAATTAAATTATAATTAATATTCGTGTAAAGAAACTTTATTAAGTTTATTTGTTTTTAGAAAGTTTATGTGTGCATCCTTCATTCTAAATATAAATATTACACTCTATATGTGTATAAAGTAAATGTGGTAAGGTATTTTACTTAATATGTAATATTTTTCAGTCAGAAATATTTTTTCATTTTAGTGACCTATTCATACTTTCTGACATATTAAGAAAAAAGCAGTTAATTTAACATCTAACCTAATTACAACAGGAATATATATATATTCATTTATTTAACCAGTCAGAAAACTCCAAATTTTAATCAAGTTAAAGTTTGAAGTTTTGAAAAATAGATTAATTTAATTTTGTTTAGTAATTTCTGAGATTTGTAGTCTCAATAATCTTTATCACAAACTGTAACAGTAAAAATTATCATATTTTAAAGATTCACAATATATGAATGGTTCTAATTAATCAGAATACAATTTATCCCAGCCAATCACAATACTGTCAGTCACAACTTTTTTTTACTAATCACAGACTATTTTACAAGAAAGATACATCTGATTAATCAGAAAACACCAACCTTTATTTAAAAGGAATTTCTTATTTAAAAGATAAAGATTTCTAGCCAATCATCAAAATAATTGATGGGAAACTGTAATTTAAAAAAAATAAAAAGTAATTTTAACAAAAAAATTATTTCAAAACTTTTTAAAAGTATACACTGAAAATCAATTAGAAGATAATTAAAATTCATCTGATGAAACT
>JAAAKQ030357361.1:0-18503 GCA_010016005.3 Zanna intricata
TGTAGCTTATTCATGTGTGAAGCTTCCTATGTAGCTTAATTATGTGTCTCTCTTCATTTTTTGTCAAGTTTTGTAAGTGTTTAAAAACACATATCAATCATTTTCTATCCTCTGCGTAAACTGTAATTTTTTTGTAATTACGGGTAACTATAGGTACAGTTTTATTTTTATATAAATTATTCTTTTGGTCGTATTTGAAAGTTAAAGGTGAGCAATAATCGTAATAATTTTTATACAAATGTGAATAGAATTTAGGTAATGTATTAAAAAAATTAAATAACTCAAACTGGTTAAAATAAAATTGTACAGATTGACCAGTATAGACAGTAAAAAAATATTAGTAACAATCTCAATACAGTAAAATATTAATACATACTGAATAGCTGTAATTTTTATTACCATAATAATAAAATAATGAAAATTATGAGTACACCGAGACAACGATTTTAATTAGTGAAATTAGTAAAATAAAATTAAATTAAGAACATTTTATCATAATTATGGACACCAGCGTTGTTATTTAATTATATTTCAATAATATCTTTTATAGCATAATTATGATATAGCTGGTAAAATCGTCTATAAATTCCGTCATAACTTCACTGAATGTAAATTAATATGCAAGTTAAAAACATTTTCATAACTTATTTTCATATCTCTGCTATGCTTCTCAACCCCATTTCCACCCAGTTTTTCTTTATAACAGCAAGCATAAAACTTGAATTTAATACGCTGTAGTAAGAACACGTAAACTTTTATAAAAGCTTGATAAGGTGGAAAATAATATGCTGTTCACAAAATATATCTGCATTACTACAAGAGATGTAAATTTATAATACGGTTGAAATTTTATCTTTCGATAAGTGACAATGAAACACTTTATATAGATATATTTACCTTCAACATAGCGAAGATAGGGCTCCCCCATTAAAAGTGTTTTCGGTCCTTCATTCTCTTAATAATTGATCTTTTTAAAAATATTACGCCATCTTTGCAGATGTTATAATTTTACCTAAATCGTAAGATTTAGACTTTCAATTAACTTTCAATTAACCAGACTTCTCAGGAGTGGTCGACCTAAGATTGTACAAGACATTCATATTCATACATATCATCCTCATTCATACTCTGAAGGAACTACCTCCGGAACTATCTTACGGAAGTTCCGGAGGCTAAAACAGAAAAAGAGAGAAAAGATTTTCCTATGTAGCTTATTCATGTGTGAAGCTTCCTATGTAGCTTAATTATGTGTCTCTCTTCATTTTTTGTCAAGTTTTGTAAGTGTTTAAAAACACATATCAATCATGGATGGAGCTAATTAAATTAAAAAATATACCAAAGTGTTGAATTTTTGCTATTCTGATGATAAACCTACCATTCATTTTTAATTGAGTGGATCATAATCTTGTTCATCATAGTTGTAGTATTTCTGTTGAATATGTAAAATCTTTGAGTGTCTTTTAGATGAAAACACATTTTTATTTTTATTCGGGATAACCAGACAGGATCGAAAAATATTTTTTGACTTTAAAGCGACTTCTTCAATCTGTTAATTGTAATTATTGAAATATGAGTTGTTTTTAATCTTATAGTTTTCTCAAAAATATAAATAAAAAAATAGAAAGAGCAAAAAAGATCAATACTAACTATTGGCAACTACTTTATATAAAGATCTATTAAGACATTGAATTGAGAATTGCTTTTCTAAACGGTAGAAACTCTTTTCGTTATTTTCTGAACGAGAGTTATACATTAGAAAGATATTGGGAAAATAAAATAACATTCTTTTTCATTCAAATAAAATTTAAACAAGGTTTACGAGAAATGATTTCAACATTTTCATAAAGGGTACATTTCTAAGTGAATGATAGCAATTGATATTCATAAAAAACGGATAAGTTTATTAGGTTTGTAAATTCTGTTTCTTTTTTATGTAAAAATATATCAATATTAGTGTCCGTAATGCACTAAATGACAAATAAAATTTTTTACATCTATTAAATTCGTATACATCTCTTAAGCTAGTCAGTATTCATAAGCTAACGCAATTACCTGAACGCCTTTAAATTTATATTACTACATTAAAAAATTGTCTGACTATTAGTATCTTAACCGAGGATATTATTAAGCTAAAAAGCTCGTGAATGTAATCTAAAAACCAGGTACACCACTTATTTAACTTTAGACATAATTGATAATGTAGTTTATTAGGTGATGTTTTCCTTTTATTTTATTTTATTTTATTGCTTAAATTTTATTCGAAATAAGTAATAATACCATAAATATTACTGCAGAAAAAATAGATTATCATTTCACTCTAACGCACTGCTTAAAAGTTAATAACTAATAAATAAGTGAATAAATAAGTTATTAACTAATGAAATTAAGGACTAATAGATCATTTGGGTGGAATTATAACTGTCATTTTATGAAATCAACTTTTTCAGTGGTATGTGGGATGATGATAATGTAATTTTAATAACACTATTGAAACACTCTCAAAATATCAAATACACTTTCAAAACATCTGGTTTATTCATTTTTCTGGTATCATCCATTCTTTCAATTAATTTTCATTTTATTAAAATCTTGAAAAATTCTGTTTATTGATAAAGACGTTATGCAACGATAATGTGCGTCATAAATCTCGCAATGCAAAAAAAAAATAAAAAATAAAAAAACAGATAAAACACATCATAAATTAAACTGGAAAAAAAATATGATCGAAAGATCAAAAAAAAAAAAAGTAAAAATAAAAATTTCAGCCAACACATAATAAAAATGTTAAACGAAAAAAAAATCAACCCTATCGGGAAAGGTAGCAAGACAATATTTTTTCATATCAAAGTTTTGATTCAAAATATTGGTATAGAAACAACATATACTTCCTTCACCTATTCTGAAACTTAATTTTTTTTTTAAATTCTTTTCATTAAGATATGAACAAATTAAATATGTTTCATCATACTATCTTAATGATGTAATGGAAATATACGGAAAAAAAAGTAAAGTTTTTTTATGGAAAATAATAAACAAGAATAAATTTATCTGTTATTTGTAAGTTATGTTTTGAAAAGAATATGTAGTGTCCTGAAAATATTAAATAATGGTAATGAACATAATGATTTGAATATTTTATTACAATCGTTTACTTTAATATGTCATCATATTTCATATTAATCTAACAGAATATACATAATAAATATTTCTGATTCGTAGGATATCATTAAATTATTCTGTTACATTCTATTCATTTTTATCGTTCTAATCATTATTCTGTTTTTAAAAGTTAAAAAATAATATGTATAATAATAGTGTAATATTTATAATAATTCATAATATTAATTCTAATTATTAAATGATACAAATGCACACAAACAATTTAAAAAGTTCATAATACTGAAATTACAAATAATAGTAATTATGCAAAAAAATTCTCTCAATATATTACAAACCAAAATATTTATGTTACACTTCCTTTGAGCAACACAAAGAATTACATCGTAACATCTGTTACGATGTATAAATGATGACAAAAGATCTTGATAAAACAATAATTTATTGAAACGAAACAGTATACAAAATAGAATAATGTTGATGACGTAAATTGATAGCTGAACATATTTACTTGAATAAACGAATTAACTTAAATCTTATGAATATATAATTCCTTATGAATTTGATATATAATTGGCTAACGTGTAATGTACGCAGGGAATATGTTTCTATTGTAACTATGGACGAGTAAAGAAAAAAGTGAAGAAAAGGCGACCCAAGAGGGCAGATTGAGAACTACTACATCAGCTGACGTCATCATTACAATGTTTACCAAATGAATAAGTACTTAACATAACTACCCGTCAAAAATCGGGAGATTTTGAATTCAAATTACTTAGTTTACTAGGATATCTTAAACATTTAAAAAAAGAACATTTGAAAAATAATACAAATACATGTTTGTATAATACAAATGATACAATCATTTATGTTTTAATGATTCAAATTATATGTAAATAACAAGATAAACGGTACAGTTTTTTTTTTTTTTAACTATTAGATAATGGTAATAAATATAATTTATGTATTGGCCTACGAAAAAAAAATACCATTTGAAGTACAAACATCTCTAATCCTTACTAAATTATCTGAACCAGATATAGCGTGGATGACAATCCAAAATTTTCAAAATAATGGAGAAGTATTTTCGTCACAAAGTAGAACCAGATCATCTTTAGCAAGATTTCTACAGGGAAAACGCTTTTTATTACTTGTTGTATGTTTTAATTGATGTATGTAATCCTTAGACCATCTTTTCCAAATGATATGAATAAATTTTTGTAATAACTTCCATCTACCTAAACGATTTTCAGGAATTATAGAAAAGTCTGGGTCAGGAATTAAGTAAGAGGAGAGCCGATTAAGAAATGGACAAGAGTAAGCAGTTCAGGATCTTTAGGGTCATTAAAAATAGCAAAAAGGGGTTGAGAATTAAAACATGCTTCAATTTGAGTTAAAATAGTGTAAAGTTCCTCAACGGTAAGAATAGTTTGTCCAACAACATGACATAGATGATACTTCACACTCTTAATGCCACTTTCCCAGAAACCTTCGAAGTGTGGTGAGGAAGGGGGAATAAAAGACTATTTGAAATTATGAGTTGATGAGAACGATTGAATAGCTAAATTGAAATTTTTTGACTTGAATAATTCAAATAATTCATGAAGAGCATTTCTTGCACAACAAAAATTAGAAGCATTATCTGAATACATTTAATTACAAAGAACTATGTGAGCAGTGAATCGCCTTAAGGATGCAATGGATTCATTTGTCAAATCTGAAACAAGTTCTATATGAACAGCCTTTGTTGATAAATAAATAAAAAGTGCAATGTAGGACTTTGAAAAAGTTTTGGATTTCTCCCCACCATGGCAAATCATGATAGGATCACCATAATCAATGGCACAATTAGAGAAAACTCTAGAAGGAGTAATTCTGGAAGTGACTGACCAAGTTGCTGAGATTGTTTATCAGCATTAAAATGAAAACATTTTAGACATTTCTTTATTATAGAACGAATTCCCATGTCTGTCAATAGTATTGCACATTGCAGTAGACAAAAGAATGTTTATTTGTTTGTAATTTTAGAGCACAGTAAGTATTGTTTTCTTGTTTAGAATTAGAACTATTAGTTTACTCAACATGAATTAAGGAATGATGTTTTTTAGAACATTTTTTACATAAATTTTTCTGCATACAATTAATAACAGAATGACCAGTTCTAAAACAATTAAAGCAACATTTGTATTGTAATAAAAACTCCTTGCGTTTATCTATTGTTAAATCAATGAATTTTTTACATGCATATAAATAATGATTGAATTTACGCATATGCAATGAGCAGGTTTTGAATTTACATGATAACTAACTAAATTTCTTTTGCAATTTTTACTTGTATTATTATATTTACCTTGATTCTTGATAAATTTATTAAATGTTTGTTTGCAGAATGTATAGTATTTAATTGAGAATTTAACTCAGGTATAGCTGCAACATTTTCAAGTATTAGTGTTCTAGTATTAAGAAATTCAATAAAGTTTTAAAAATTATCATTTGAAAGTTTTTCCTTCCAAAGTTTGAAGTATTTTTGTCTAACTTAAGATGCTAATAACTGTATTACAATGAATTCATAAGCATTTCATTTACAGGTATTTTCTTTGCCTCCAATGAACCTATACAAGAATTAATTTTATTAATAAAGTTATCTGCAGATTTCCTTTCAATGAAACTAGATTTTAAAATATTTTCAAAAAGATGGACAGAAATTATATATTTATTATCAAATCTTTTTTTAAGAAGATTTAATGTAACTGCATAATTTTCATTTGTTATTGGTGGGTTTTTGATGATATTAAGAGCTTCATCTTTTAGGAATGAATGTAAATAATGTAGTTTTTGAATCTCAGAAAGATCATTTCTATAATTAATTAAGTCATTAAAAGTATTAAAGTAATGCTGCCTTTCAAGTACATTTCCATTGAAACATGGCAATTTAATTGGCTGTAAAACTGCAATTTATTAGAAAAAATTGGTTTGACATCAGCATTATTTGATTTATTGGGAGGTTTTGCTTATATTTTATCTAACAATGATTTTAATTTACATTCTATATTACATAGGTTATCTTCTGTTTGTATTCTGTCTTAGTGACAGTATTACTATGATCATCAACGGCCAGCTGAGACTACATCATCATATATAGTTTGTAAATCTAACAGATTTCTTAATTTTATTTCTAAAGAATATACTTCATCTTTTGCGGGGTTAAGATTATCTACAAAAATATTAATTCGTGTGATTGATGCTTTAATCACACCACGTTTTCTAACAAGCTCTTTTATATCAGTCATTTTAAATTTAATTTTAACTAGGTTATACAAGATGTTATTGAAATTTAATGTATACTAATAATAAATTAAGTATAAATAATAACGTAATAGTGAGTGAATGAATTATAAGCCGAATATTAGATGAAATTAGTTAAGAATAAATAAAGAATGTTGTCGAAGTTGTTTTACGTAGATTAGTACTATTGCTTGGACGAAAGCTTGAACCTTGAACTTGATATTCAGCTAGACGATGAACAAAAAACAAAGAAATCCAGTTCAATCCGGAATACGACACTTCTTTTCTTGATAATGTTCAGTTTCACGATTTAAGATCACTACACAGTTTACCACTTCTTGGAAGATATTGCACTATCTAAAAAAAAGTTGAAGTCGTCGCTGAAGTTTATAATAAATCCGGTTAGGAGGACCAAAATATTTATGATCTATCGCTTACTTTGAGTAATTTAAAGCAAGCAAAGAATAATCTAATAGATTTAGTGATATCAAATGTAAATCCTTTTTTTTTCCTGGCATCACAGCTCTAGAACTGTGTGCTGCAAGAAGGAATGTATGATAATCAATAAAAAATGAGGTAAGAATGATTTTGCATTTCCCGACGTTTCATGACTTAGGGGTTGGTAAAACAAAAAAAGTGGTTGGTAATATTTGTAAATACAGAAGTAAACAATACAATAAAATACAACAATACTATTACACACCAATACACGTACATACGTATATACCTGTGTTGGCGTGTTTGAAGTTTAATAACTTTGACTGGATAAACCGATTTGATTAAATTTGTTACTGAGACTTGTACATACGAGGTAATTTGTTGCTAAAATATTGGAGTAATATCTCCTGGAGGTGAGGTAGATAGTTTACTGGTGTTAATTTTCTCAAACACTGCAAAAATAACCCTAATTTATGTTAAAATCAACACATGCGTGCATATTTATTTTACTATTTAAAAAAAAAATTTTCCCCAAAATTACCCGTTACCCAAAAATTGAAAATAACTACCTTTTTGTTTATTGCATATTTTTTAACAGGATATATTTTATGCATTTCTAGGTATAGTAGTAATGCAAGGGACTTAAAAGAATACTTTCAGAGTGGAGGATCGGATGAAACTTTAAAATATCGATTTTTTTTAGTTTTCATGTGTGATTATGTTTCTATCATATAAGAATAAAACCAATGCCGGAAAAGTATTACAACTTTGTTATCATCTTTTTTTTAATCATAATCTAATTTTTAAAGCGAGAAATGGAATGCCGTTATGTAATTTAAATATTTTTGATTTTCAAATAAAAATTTTAGAATATAATAACTTTTATCATATTGTAAATGTGTATTTCGGCTTCCTTGACTATAAAAAATTTGGTTCGTTAGTGAATTACAATAATGATATGTATTATTTGGAATTGTAATTAATATACATTTAGATTTATTATTTTGTAGTAATAAACGTTTTATTACTGTCACTTAGTTTTTTAATAAATTAAGAAATTTGATTTTTTTTTCGTGATGAAACTTTAATTCGAATTTTTAAGCATGCTTCTAAGTAATCTGAAACCTGTTAAGGGGTAAGTATTATAGTTTACGTGTTTAATTTTTAAAAAAATAGTTTCAGAAACGAGATGAAGTTATTTATTTAATTATTTTTACATATTTAAATTTTCTGGTTACAATACATTTTTACTTAATTATTTATAAGATTATTATTTTATAATTGGTTTGTTTAATCGAGTATAGCCGTATTTAACTTTTTTTTTTCACCAACAAGGCTGAAGATCTTCTATCTCTCTTGTTATCCCTAATATAACAATTTATTGGTAAATTGAAATAATTTTTACGTATCCAAAACAGAATACTAATAATACTAAGAAATACTAATATTATATTGTTTGCGGAAATGTTTAATTTGTATTCTCTTAATTTTCATGTAATATATTATGTTAAAATTATTTTAATATTATGTTACATTATTATTATATGTTACTATTATAAGTTTTTGAAAGATAAGAGGTAATTAAAGCTACAGATTAATATCCTTCTTAAGTGTCACTTAAAAACTACTTGAGTGCCTTGTGAATGACACTCAAGAGAATCGAGTTTACCATCGATGCGTTAATTTTATAAACTGTCCTTCAATCTAATAGAACTTGTACTGACCAAGTTTTGACAGATTGGGAGTTATCAGAAAACAGTGACATCTGCAACGTTCTTATACTGATAACGCTTGCTGTAATAGTTGAAAAGTTCTTAAGTAGCTTGTTAAAATGTAAATCTGTCAATGTTATTAAAATACAGCCCTAAAATAAACATAGAAACAATAAAATGTAATATCTTTCATGATTTCTTTAGTGTTACCTAATCTTACTACATAATATAAATCATAAACCTTGTCTGAAATATTAAAGTTATCGATAGTATAATAAACTCTATAAATCAGCCGGAAAATAAAATCCAAAAGCGATATAGTTTTTGCTCACTCCTCTAATTCCTACAATAAAATTCCGGAATAAAGCTTTGTAATTGCTCATAAATGATTCCATCTGTTATTTTTAGCTGTAATATCCTTTGTGTCAAAAAGATAATTTACTTTGTAAAAGCTTAGATTATTATTCATAGTAAACATTTTTTAACAATCAGATGTTAATATAATGGTGGCGTCTCGGCCTTTCATCCGGAGATCCCGGATTCGGAATCCTGGTCAGGCATCTCATTTTTCACACACGCTACAATTCATTCATCTCATCCTCTGAAGATATAATTAACTGTTGTTCCGGAGGTTAAACAAAAGAAAAAAAAAGTGTTAATATAATAAATCAATATATTTAAATTTAAAAAAAAGTTAAGAGAAAAGAAAAGGAAATTAAGTCTGATTTGAACTGATGTGTAACCTTGTAAGATTCAAATATTTCATTAATTAAAATTTTATTTGGCTATTACACTGGAACCAATGAAAATAAGTACTACTTATGATATATAGTTGAAAATCTCTCAATAACAGCGTATTACTGTAGTTAAGAATAAGTCCAAAATCCAATTTTTTTATTTTATTTTGTTCTGTTTAGACAATTGTTTAGACAATTTTGTTCTGTCGATTGCAATAAAAAAGAGATGTACACAACTAGATGTTACAACAGTCCTTAATTCCAAAATTTCACTATTCTTTGGCTAATATTTTTTGAGTTATGCGAGATATGTTCGTCACGCCGAAACTAGACAGAATTGATTCAAGTCTGGTCAAAAAAGATATTTCCGTTGAAATCTGAAAATCGAAATGTTTCGCGGTTGTAATACTTCCTTGTCGTACAAGGAATTAAAAATGGAAATTTTGTTTTTAAATATTTATATTCTTGTTTATGGAATCCTATCATAACCATATGTTTTTATTTATTTATGCTTTACTTAATACAAAATCAAACTTGCTTACCTCAACTTGTCCATTCAATAAATACTTTTCACATAAGAGGTGGTATAAATAGAAGTGAAGCTTCTTTTTGCTCTAAATAATTTTCTAAAATACTCTAACTTTCACTTTCGCACTTATCTTCATAGCTATTCTAAACCCCTTCCCCTTAAAACCACGTAATTTTTTTTTTACATTAATATTATTTAGGTTTTCACTTTTTCACTCAACTTTCTTTTGCACGTGTTTCTTAAACACTTTTATCGAACCTTAAACAGATATTTTTATTCAATTATATTTACCATTACTGTTATATTATTACTGTTCATTGAACATTTAGACTGCGTGAACGTTTTTATTTCTTTACTTTATTTCTAATTAAACTTCCTCTCATCTTGCAGTGACTAATTGTTTTATGATTTATTGTGAGTGTAACTAATTTAGACAAGTCTTTGTGGCTAATTTATATTTACAAATAACTACTTCATACTTTATTAAATAGTTTAGTTTTCTTTTTTTTCTTTTAGCATAATCTGCCACCATTATTTTTCATTTCAGCTTAGGAGGCAATAGTAACAATTTCTCTCACCTACTGTCTCATAGGCTTCTATGTCTAATTGTACGTGTTTTGAAAAATAAACATTTTCAACTTTGTAACTACTGTATAAATCACAAGATAAATTTACTATCGAAAACCATTATCTCTTAAAGTGTAAATCTCTCTCTTCAACATCTATGATGCCCCAGTGAGAAGCTTTAATTCGCCCATATAAAGCCGGATTAAAGACGATGAAAATTATGATTTCAAAACACCAGTAATTTCTTCACGTTTTGATTTTTAATTTTATCATACTAGCATCTCAATGGATTTATATCGTTATACCTCACGTATTCATTCATAAAATTCTACTTTTCACTGACCTTACTCTCGTGTCGAGTATTACTATATTCGTTTATCAGAGAGAAATTTTTATTATCCCTATGTTCATGAAACCAAAACTCTCAAAATTCAATTTCAATTCACATTAGCTGAAAAATATAATGATAAAATAAAATTTTCTAGTTTATTTTTTAACTGTAATAAAATAATATTTCCAAGACTTAAAAAATTAATAAAACATCATTCAAGATAGATCTATAACCCACCAAAATACCTTAGTTTGAGCTTTCATAAATACTATTCTAACCGCAGGTTTACAACATAAAATGTAACAGTTAAAAACCTCAAGTTCCACAAAATCTTAAAATCTAAAAGTATTATAAAAAGTAACATAAAAACTATTTGTAATCTATATGAAATCTCTATTATTTTTTTTTCAGTACTACTACCGAAAAACTTCAAACTCTCAATACGTTACTGTCATCTGGTTCCTCCAATTACCAATAAAAAAAATTTAATTCTCTCTTCAACGGAAGGATCTGTTTAAAATATGATATTTCACTGTAAATCTACCTTTAGAGACGGACAGATTAGTTTTAATAAATTACATTGCAAAAAATTGGTTAACATTCTATTTTAACTTAGTTACCTTCTTCTCTTTCCTGTTTAGCCCCCAGAACTATCGTAAGGTATTACTTCTGAGGATGAATGAGGATGATATGTGTGAATGTAAATGAAGTGTAGTCTTCTACAGTATCATGTCGACCTTTCCTGAGATATGTGTTTAATTGAAACCCAACCACCAAAAAACGCCGTTATCCTCAATCTAATATTCATATCCGTATAAAAGTAACTGTCTTTACAAGGATTTGAACCTTAGAACTCTCGATTTCAAAATCAGCTGATTTGTGATGAAGAGTTAACAGCCCGGTGGGTTTTACCTTAGTTAGCTATCAAATACTAACTAATCAACGTGAAACTATTCCATCTGCATTATTAAAAATTCAACAACAGAATTTTTAAAAAAAATTACGTTCCTGAGAGTAATTTAATACTTATTTTACTTTTATTTTTTGGATGAAAAACCATCTTTAGGCTTTCTAATTACTGTTTTCTGTTGTGTTTGTACATGCGATGCAATAAGTATACCACTAATAATAAGAGTAAAGTAGAGAAAGTAGAAAATAATGGTATTTTTTTTCTTTATTTCCCATAAATAAAGCATTATAGGCATTTTGGCCCCAGCATTATAGGTAACTTGGCCAATGTTTCCTATGAAAACAGTATAGATAGTCACTGAAGGCCCCATGATCGGTGAGGAACTAGGAAAGATAATAATCTACCTCCCCAGCCAGGGACCGAGTACAGGGACCAGGCGTCTAGTCTATACAGCTTCAGACGCGATCTCCAAAGTCGCTTGCCAGTCTTCAAATAGCCGTACCACAGTCATATCCTTCCGTTCTCCACATTAGTATTTAAAACCTAGAAAACTTTCGATTACATTCAGCTCTATAAGAGATAGATTTTGTTCTCCATTGGAATTAGGTATGTCATTTGTATTTCATGCTTTAGGTTGACTTTAAACATTAAATTAATGTTCAGGTTCTGCTGAAACAAATTCCTATCTACAGTATCTCAGCTAATTACGGAATTTACCAGTTTATGAAATGTGTTCAGTACGTTTTATAAGTTTTTTTTTTCTAACTTACACTTAGTTCATTTTTTCTAAGTTTATTCTGATTTTAATAGTTTCTTTTTATTTGTAGGTTATGGACTTTTATTATGACACATATTAATAAAAAATTTGATGGTGCATAAAACATTTCTGTTCATAATGTTTAAAATCATAATTTAAATTTATCTACAAAATTATACCATTTAGTATAAATAAAACCATGATAAAATATTAAGTGTTCGAAAATAATATTAAAAAATTGATAAAGTCAAATAAAAGCCTTTTCTTAACGACAAACCGGTTCATTAAACCGTTAATCATTAAAAGTTGAATAGCATCCCTTACTACCATTATAAACCTCTTCCAAGTACTACGGGATGCCAAAAACGTATACAATATTTTCTTTCCGTGGTTCCGTTTCTACATTCCTAACTTCTAGAAGGAAGGTATTTGTGAACGTTTGAATGCTGTTCACTATGATTCTATTTCCTGCTTACCTTTACTTTATTTAATTAAATATTTAGGGTATATTTCAATAAAGATAATTTGACTACTTTAAATAATAAAAATATGCAAGAAGAACTTCAATGAATAATGAAATATAGACAAATATTATGAAAAAAACAAACACTTTCCTCTAATTCTAATGTGCAATTTTGTACATTTAAAATAATCAGCAGAAGAAAATATTGGATAATGTTTTTAATCAAACGAATTAATAAAAAAATCTTTAAAATTTTATTCTACAAGTAGAATGATAGTGATCAAGTGATGGTAGTGATGTAGATAACCGATTTTATTTTCATTTTTGTGATTCATGTCATATGATTCATTTTTATATGAACAAGGCACTGATATTACAGGTTTTTTTTTTTTAATTTTTAGTTGACTTTCAAAAGCGTACAGATTTTCAACTAAAAGTTTAATTTGTCGCAGTGCTTATTAGATAAGAGATTTCTGCAGAACAGCGGAGTAAAGAAGCCGGCTCAAACAATATTAATTGCTCAGTAAAGATCAAGAACCACATTAATCACCACAGAATTTTATATATACTTTAGTAGTGCGGCAGTTACAATCTTCTAGTGAAATAAGTTTACTGCAAAATAAGCTCGTTAAATATTTCTGACTGACTGAACAAATAAACTGACATATTTTATTCTGGTGTTCTGCTTGCAGGTTTCTGAGCAGGAACACAAGATCCAAGACCGTAAACTCAAATGCAGTTAGTTCTGTAGACAACGTTAATTCAGCTAGTCAACTGACTATCTTGATTTTCGGACCTCATCTTTTATATGGTACTGAACATGCGGACAAAAATCATGAGATACGCATAATTATAATGAAATGTCAGATAATGTTCTCATTTTGAATGTTACAAAAAACATATCCTTTAAATGGTTGTGGTAGAAACAGAAAACTGGCTTGAGTGTACAGTTGTTTGGTAAAAGTAAAAAAAAAAACAATGAAAGTTAATATTAGTAAAGTGCTTTTAGACTCACAAAGGAAGGCTTGAAGTAAATGCATGAAATATGTCTAGGGAATGAGTTCACAAAAGCCAATTTACTTTTCACAATATACTCTATGTCAGATTAAATTCACACGTACAAGCGCGCGCGCGCACAAACACAGAGAGAGAGAGAGAGAGAGAGAATACGTGTACGTGAGATCATGCAAGTGCGCGCGTGTATATTTTTCATTAACTAGTATAACGAATTTAGATATTTATTAGAATTTTACGAGAATAATGATGTAAGACAAAGAAGAAACGTTATCTTTCTTTTATATTTATCTATTACTTTTTTTAAATTATTTATTATAAATGTATGAGAAGATAATCGAAATTAAGATATTTTATTTATTTATTTTCATTTTAGTTGCTATTTTAATAAATTATTTTAGTTGCACGAAGCACAGCGGGCTTCCTTTTGTCAGTTCTACTTGACATGGCCGAACTCCCCATTATTAAAGCATTAGCTGGCCAGTCCTGTCTGGGTCACTACAAAACTTGGCCTGGTACCCCGTACCTCAGTAACGGATGCACCATTTGTCTAACGACCACCGCACCACCCTACAGGCCATCCATTCGACCTGTACCTGGCCGTCATTTAACAATTTCTCCATCGGGATAGATGGCAGGGGGAGTGTCACCATCTGAGTAGCTCCTTAGGCCGGCCTCATACAGAGTATGTCTAGTGTCACGGAGTCTCCGGTAAAACGACGAAAATCTCTCACAAATTCCTCTTCTGTAGTTAAGGCAACCACTTCCTTGATAAGGATGAGGACCCGTCTTATTTTCCTTCCTGCCAACGTCAGCGTGACACCTTCAACAGTCTCTACAATCTCCCTTTGAAGCCGCTCAGCTGTTCCCCCTCCAATCGCCTCAAATCGAAGGAGAAGGTCATCCACTTGACCCTTACGAGATGAGAGAACACCGGACTCACCCAGGGCGATACTCTTTCCTTCACTGTCCACAGGAGTTTAACTAGCACCTTACCTGCCCGTAATCCACCTTAGTTGACCAGTGGTCCAAACCCAAAGTGCTATAGTTTGAGTGTCCACATCCTCTAGCTTTACCTCCATTCTGCCACGGAGGGCTGTCGACCATCTTGGCCCTCCACTACAGACATCTGAGTGACTTTAATTGCCATTTTGGGAAATCTCGTCAGTCATCGTGAAGCCCGTTGATATGTTTAGCAGAAAGAGCCATCCTCTTTGAACACTCCTTAATTCCTTAATTCCTGGGGGAAAATCCATGTCAAAGCCGCCTGCGTCCACGCTTCTATAGTCAGACACTATTATGAAAAATACGCTATTGACGCAGAAGCGACCGACCGTCGACTACTGGTTAACCGCAGCCGCAAAAATGTTCTTACTGCCTGGACTCTAAGAGGGAAGCTCCCAAAGACCGACGCATATCGATGCTCGCACTCACCAATCTGTCACTGGCGCTGTCACTAGAAAACTCCGCCCGGGGTACCCGGTTCCTCCTCCTCCTCCTACTGATCACACGTCTCCTAGCGCGAACAACCTTTAATAACTCCAAGTGGACTTAAAATAAGTTGCTTTGCACAAAATTCACACCGCAAAAATACATTAATAGAGGAACAGATAAAGATACGGAAAATAACTTAAAAAATCGTTGATGGCCTAAGGTTACTATGGCCTAAGGTTACTAGGTTGATGACCTAAGGCTTGTAAAACAGTCCTTAGCAACGGCTATTGAAACTTTAAAAAAAAATTACTTGAATAACTAAAAAAAGCACAATAGAACAAACAATACGTGATGCGAAACCTAACTACAGTCCGCGAATACAAAAAAAAAAAACTACAAAAAACGTAAAAAATAAAGGTATAGGCAGTAGCCTAAATAGGCAATATGCCTACTTATCCAGGCCAAGACACAAAAACACCAAGTTAAATAAAAAACAAACAATAAAAAAACAAAAACAACCATACAAAGAACTAAACAAAAATACACTGAAAGCCGAAAAAATATTGCGAACAGAATTGCACTGTTGGCAACCACTCCGAGGGAAAGCTCGGATGTAACAAAAAAAAATATTATGGAACCAACCATAAAAAATAATTATTACTATAAAAATACACAAGAAATGATTGTACCACATTGAAAAATTAGAGCAAAACTGTAAAAAATATTATGGACATCCATATGATTAATACATTCCAGAAAAGTATTCAAAAAATATGTTAAAATTTCTTCAAATGTAGACAGGAAAAGTTATAAACTCTAGAAAAGAAGAATTAAGTTTATTTACTTTCAATTTTTTTTAACATAATTAAATATCTACAGTCCGATCTCTCAGAACAATGAAAAGATGTGGTAAAGTTTCATAAATATTTTGAAACAGAAAATTTTAATAATAATTAATGTTTATAAATTTGATTTATCCTTCCTGACATATTATCTATCTATAATGTATCGTTGGGATGGATGATAAATGTTTTTGTAAAATGTGAAAAAACGCTTTGCCTGGTTAATGCTCAAAGCCAGAACAATGGAACGAGAAGCTGATGTTGATGTTGTCACTCTGCCACGTAGGTCATCATACTAAATTAGCAAACAATTTTAACGACAGCAAAAAAATAAGTCTCTTATTTTTTAATAAAATATAATAAGCAATAACAAGTATCAAAATGCCTCTCCTTAGAAAAATGGTCACAAAAAACATATAACTTGTCGCAGTCAAATTGTTTTGATTTAAACTGAGTAAAACTAAAAAAAAACTGTTTCAATCTTCATAAGATTTTTACATGCACAACATCAGATACACTACTACAGCATATCTAAGTTTCAATGAAATTAATTCAATAGTTTTGGATATTTTCAAGCCACTAAATTTTATACCTTGGGCTAAGGAAATTTAAGAGAACAATATTGTCATACTCCTTTTAACTCGAAACGAAAAGAGAATTCATTTTCACCCCCTCTACTCTCACAATGCGACCAAAGTAATACCGTACTTTTCTTCGAGAAGTATGTAGAAAGTTAATTAATTTTAAGCTATTTAAACTTCTGGTTTCAAAAAAAACCACCTTCAATTCGTGTTTAAATTAAAACATTTACTCATATACAAATCCACTATCTTCATTTATTAGTTACTCACATAAGGAATCTGTTTTCAGAATATTTGATATGTCATTTTGATAAATGTAAACTAAGATACTATGTGTGAGAGAGTGTTGTTACCTAAGAGTGTATTTTTATGATAAAATAATTAATTATAATTAATAATATATAAATTAATTAAATTGTTTAATTAATAATTACTTTTAATTCGAAATATAAGATGAACTTTACTACTCTATGTTCATTAAACATATAAGTATACAAGTTTTGTTACTAAACTACGTTGAATGTTAAAACATGAATGACAGAAGGACACTTATTCAACGGTCATACAATTGCTAAGGAATTGTTTTTTTTTAACCTCCGGAACCACCGTTAGATATATCTTCAGAGGATGAGATGAATGAATTGTAAAATGTGTAAAAAGTACCGTGCCTGATCGGGATTCAAACCCGGGACCTCCGGATGAAAGGCCGAGATGACCACTCTCGCCACGGAAGCCGGCGGAAAGAAATTGTTATGTACTAAGTTGGAAAAGTTGAAAATACTTTAATCAACCTCCGCATTTCTTATTAAGCTTTTGCTAGGCAAAATATTTATTTAAACTCGATAAAAAATTCTAAAAATGTGTTAATAAGAAACGGGACAACGTATTATGACTTTCAAAAGTAAGACAAATGGAATCTGTTTTAATATATTTTCATAAACAGGACGAAATAAAAAAAAAAAAAAAAAAAAAATTGTAAGGCATTTTTAGTCATTAAAGGGTTAATGTATATTACATATTTTATTTTTACTCTGAAGTATTTGTGAAGCCAAAGTGGTTCCACAGGTTCCAGCGAAAAGGAAATATTATATTAAATAAAAAAATGATAATTTTTATATATAAAAATTTACTTGAATTTACATATGCTGTTTTTGTAATCTGTTTATAAGTAAACATGTTAATATTTTTTTTGTTTCAATTTAAACATCTTTTTCTTTTACTGATAATAGTTAACGAGTGAATTTTTAAAATGATGAATCCATTAAATAAATAGAATCATTGTAAAAGTTTTTTTACCGGCTTGTTTCCTTCTACTAAATTTATACAGGAAAGTGTTTGTTTTAAGGGTAGCATATCCTACTCTCTTAGTTCTCTTAACATTTCAAAGATAAAAATTTCCACTAAATTCAGTAAAAAAAGTAAAATTTTAAAATCTATGTCAAACATCTGCAATTTCCTAATTTTAAATTATTGTTAAATATAATTTCAGAAAAAGTATAAGAAATATGACTGAATTTTAGTAGTATATTTAAAGTTAATTATAGTAAAGCATTTGAATATATATATATATATATACAAATAAATTCTTACTCGGTCTATATATATATATATACAGGTCAATAAAACATAGTGATTTCAAGAAAACTATGGAAGAGTTTTAAGATTCACAAAAAATCTCATAGCAGAGATTCCTGATCTTGGTTTGAGTATTTTCGTTCGTTTAATAATTTATAAAAAGGAGTTATCATAAAAAATAATATGAAAATCTATTAACACACACACACAC
>JAAAKQ030357472.1:0-47408 GCA_010016005.3 Zanna intricata
GATAAAGATGATACGATTTGCTGACGATATAGTAATTCTAGCAGAAAGTAAAAAAGATTTAGGAGAAACTTTGAATGTTATTATTTAGTATATAGTAGGATGAAGTCCTACTCAACAACTACCACATGAAAATAAACAAGAACAAAACAAGCCTTTATTACAAAAGACTAATCTTAAAATATTAATAATGAAAATCTACTTGTCTCGGTTGTGGCTTTTCATAAAAATAAAATCTTATTCAAAATATTTTTATCATGATGTATTGTATAAGATATTTCATTTCCCTTACAGAGGGCTACTTTGATTTATTTATTACTAGTCTTTCTTAGTCTTTGCTTAAAAAACACCTGGGAATACAAATGGGTCTAGTCAAGTAGGACTAGATGTTTTCTGATAATAGTGATATTTGTTTTACAGCCAGTGCCTTGTGATGCCTTGTGAACTGTGTTAATGTCACATGCTGGACTAAAACATGAATTTTTGTGGGCTTAATAAATTGTTGTAAAGCTGTATTTAAAGCTGCTTGTTGAAGAGTCTGTAGGAAACTACTTTACTCCTTAAACTTCCTAGTACAACTTGGATGGGATGCACGTTATTCTTAACTGGTGTCTTATATCAGGTACAGTCGTAGTTTATGGCATGTAATGTATATATTTTTTAAATAAATTTTTTATAATATTTTTCAGATGAAACAGTTTGGACATCAGTCCCAAAATGTTACTGGTACATTTATGTCTAGTGGTCAGTCAGGGGTCAAAATTGCAGCTAAAACTTCATCATTATCATTAGTAAAAAGGTCTGGAAGCATTACGACAGTACCTCGAACACAATCAATTACTGCTCCTAAACAGGTCATCAAATTTTCAGCAGCAGGTCTGTAATTGGATTTTTTTACATTTTACTTATTTCCATTTTTTTTTTGTATCTAAATTATTTCATTACTAATTAAATAAAAATAAATGAATAATTTCAAAAATATGTAAAAGGTGTATTACGACAATACCTCAAACGCAGTCAATTACTGCTCCTAAACGAGTCACCAAATTTTACATTTTACTTATTTCAATTTTTTTTGTCTAAATTATGATAAATTATTTCATTACTAATAAAATAACAAAAATAAATGAGTAATTTCAAAAATATATATCATGTGTGAATAATTCAGTTATAACTGAATCTTTCTTTTTATTATTTTTACCGACTTAATTAAAGATCACTTAATTTATTTATAAAAGTGATAAAATGGGGCTTTATCAAGGAGCTTTATATACAGCTCCTTGAATTAGATGTTTCTATTAGAGCCTTAGTGTATTTATCATTAAATAGAAATGAGTTTGATGATTCTGTTCATGGTTGTAAAGAAAGCCCCATTATAAGTGGTTTTCCCATTATAAGGTTTCTCTTCATAACAAAAGCAGATTTTTTTTTTAATTTAAAAAATTATTTTTTGCGATTTGAATGTACTTTCATATTTTTGTCATCATTGATTACTATTGGAATATTGCAGGAGAATGATATATGAGTATAGCCTCGTCATTCTGATTACATATTCATTTGAAAATTCTAGAAAATTAGTTGTAAAACCAAATCTAAAAAAATAATACATAGTTTTTTTTTTATCTATTTGAGTTCTCTTTATATTAAAAAATGTATTAAAAATTAGAGTGCTATTTAGGAGAGCATTTCTTGATTTATAGGTTTTTATATACTATTCTATTTATGCATTATTGCTTATTATTTTTGTATTTTTTTAGGTATGGCAACAACGGCTCAAAAAATTCAAGTGAAACCAAAAATTCAGATTGCTCCCTCACCAGCTCCTCAAGTTGATATTATGAGTCAGAATTTAAATGTAAAATTAGAAGTTGATGATGGCAGTAATCCACTTAAAAGGAAAAGAGAAGATGACGGACAATTTGAAGAATATGATTCAAATACATAAGATTATCAACTTTTATAAATATGAAACACTATTCATTTTACTGATGAGCTGAATCCTAAATTATATTCAGTTTCCTATTAAATAGATTGTACCAAGTTTTTTTTATGTACAATGAAAATTCTTCTGTTTAAATAACATTAGTAATATTTTAGTGTGCTTTATTATTGTCACCTTGTATTAGATTCGTACATTGAAATTCAGGTATTTTTTGAAAATAAATCTGTGCAATTGTCTATATGTATATTGTGTAATAATATTTTTTCTTATTATTAAATAAATTATGTCAAATGAATTATTTATCTGTTTATCTAATAAATAATGTAAAAGAAAAAATATTTTAATTTTTACTTGCTGCTTTTGTTTTTTATTTGTATAGTAATAAACTACAATATCAATCTTGGAAAATCGATTTTATTTTTGTTTCCACCTCGTTTAGAGAAAATAATTTAATCCTTTTCAGTCTTAATATATTGAACCAGCTCATGCCACATGCACAGGTTGCTGTTTTAACATTATTTTATTTCTAATATCTGTATTCAGCTTTCAGAAGCCTAAAAATTATTTTAAAAATAATTACACTTATGAACATGAATTTTTATGAAGTATTTACACAATTTCAAAGCTATATATTTACATTTTTGTAACTTTTGATTTTTAAAAAATTCAAGCTTGCAACTGTGCTTGAAAATACTCTCTCTTTTTATCTGTTTAGCCTCCGGAACTACCATAAGGTATTACTTCAGAGGATGAATGAGGATGATGTGTATGAATGTGAATGAAAATACTAGCTCTGAAATTTGTAACTGAAACTTGAATGGAAGTTTGTGTTTTATGTAGTTTTCTAATGCTAAAGCAGAATATGTATTCCAAAATTCTCTACCATGTTACATTTTCAACAATTACTACCTAAAGTTACTAATTATGAAAATTTTTTATATGAAATATATGTATTTATTTATTTAAATTAAACTTTCTACAGTCTATATTTCCTCTGTATGCAAAATTAAGCCTATATGTTTTTTTCACCTACTCCGCAAAGTACAGAATAAAAGAAACAATACACTGATTAAAATATATAAAAAAATCTGAGAGTTAATGATAAGGAGAAAGGTTTCATAGATATATTTTAAATACATTGTCTTATCAGAGCAGATGGAATGAATGTATGATAAGAAATTACTGCTGGTTTTTACAAATAGAAGTCTTTTCCATATATATATATATATATGAACAAAAAGAAATTTCACACTAAGTTTAGACATCAGTTTCTGCAAAATATTGGCAGAAATTTAAATTCTATTTTTTTACTTCTGAAATGAAAGTTATTACAAAGTATAATACAGAAAAGTGATTATGCAGATTATAATGTTACAGCTTATATAATATTGATATCTTAAAGTAAAAGCTTTCCTGTTGTTTTTGAAGGATTGCAAGTAAAAATCTGAGGGAAATAAAAAAAAAATCAATTTGATGTTAAGATTCAATATAAAAAGTAACTTAATTTCACCTACTTATGACGTGTTATAATTTGTAACATGATTAAGCTATTTTTTTTTTTTTTTATCGGTTACAAATGTAATTGTAGTCAGAAATTATAAGTAACCAAGTCAGGTTTCTATATAGCTGTTGCATAACTAAAAACCTATTCTTTTAATATTCCATTATATTTAGGCAGAAAAAAGTTATTAAACAGTGTTGCATCACGTAACTTTTATCAGATTAATAAAATTTTTATTTTACTAAAAAAAATAAATAAAATAAAACAACAAAATAACATATTACGTAAAATGATAGCTTATTGTAACAGAATGCTGAAACTTAAATATTTTTTCTTTGTGGTACGTGTATTTGAAAATAATATTTTTAGATTGTTAGGGTGATAATATAGGAGATGTAAAAAGAGAGAGAGAAAAGTCTGTTGTCTGTATTGAGTCCCTAGTGCAAATTTATTCTCAAGTGATTCTTGTTTTGGTCTAAAATTACAGTACATACATATATATAATTATATAAGTGATGTTACTTGCAATAGATACATTATATATGATGTTTCTGCCAAAAAAATTTATTCAATATGTTATTCTTTTACTGGCAATTTAATCCATAATTACTAACCTACATAATTCCTGCACATGTAATATTTTTGTTTTCTGCTATTTCTCCAGTAGAGCACAGTAATGGACTAGTCTCTTCGAGCTATGCTTTCTTTAATCATTTTTATTAGAGGTACAGTAATGTACGTTTTAATCACACATTATCTCTGTTGTATTCTTATGAGTTGAATATTAAAACAGAAAAGCTATGTGATTTTATGCATGGTTAGTATGAGAGTATTAATGTTTAAAACTTTATATCACATTTCCATATGATTAGTTTCTGTTGAACTGTTCAGAATTTGAAAAAAAAAGGTATTCCAAAAAAAATATTTATGACAAATGAACTTGCCCTCATCTCAAAAATTTGGGAAAAATTACTTGAAAAATGTAAAACTAATTACAACCCTTTACCATATTTACATGCAGATGAACAATTAATGGCATTCTGATATTGCTCTGTTCATTTAGAATGTACAAACCTTCTAAAGGAAATATGTTTGGAATTAAAATTGTAATGATCACAATTATGATAATATATTGATCTCTACAGTAGCATGCAAATTAATCCAAATTCAGGAAATTTTTTGTTTACTTTGTTTTAGGTAAACTACTGTACCACACCCATTCTTTAAGTTGTCTTTGTAATGTGAGATTATTGCTCTTTGGTTATTTAGCAAATTTCATGTTATAAATAGTGTTTGTGAAAGTTTATTTTATTTTTTATTACAAAATCATATCAACTTTTTTGTTCTGTGTATCTTGATTATATAATAAAGGACATAACTCCAGAAAAGTTTGAAAATTGTTTCTCTTTCTGAACATACTAGTATGACATAACAACAAATAACTTTGAGTGTTGTGTTAGACTAGGAATGAAAAAGCTATTTTAAAAAAATTTAAAGAAACTGGTTACTTTTCACTTCAAAGGAAAGGCAAATGTGGCTGCAAAATAAAAACTACTCCAACACAGGATTAATGAGAATTAGTAATTCAGTTATTAATGAGAAAAAGTAATCTTGATCCTAAATTATCTGCTGTGGACTTAAATAAACAGTAGCAGTGTACAAAACGAAGGCTGTTTGGGCTAAAGCACATGCTAACTGGATAAAAGAGGACTGGAAAAATGTTATATTGTCCGATGAAACACATTTTTATGTTCAGGACAAAGGATTCCGTACATTGGAAAAACATCAGCTGAAATACATCACTGGCCTATATCCAACAGTCAGTTAAAATCTCCAGAAAAAATGTTTTCTGCTTCATTTTTGAAATCCTTACTTTTGAAATGTTTCACTTTTGAAATCCTTAGTTCATTACTGTAAGTGTTATGTTAATAAATGACGGATATATCAAGATTCTAAAGGAAAGGATTGTGACAATTTCAAAACAAATTCCCACAAGGCAACAGATTATTCTATAAAGATTTGGTGCTATGCCATATTGGCAAAAAAGTGGAAAAATCTTTTGAAGAACAAAACATTCAAGTGCTCTTGTCACCTGGCAACTCCCCAGATTTAAACCCAATTGAAAATCTTTAGGCAATTGCAATCTTTAGTACAATTCAATTTTGAATTTTACCTCATTAAAGCAGAATTGTAGGTATGGTTTCGTGATGAAGAAATAAAAAGAAATATGTTGTTCACTTGCTGAAACATTACAGACCTTGGATGAAGTTACTCTGAGCTAAAGACCACCAACTTATATGTAGAGTTAAATAGGAGAGGTACCATTGAACTTTTTTCATTATAACTGAAAGTCTCCAGTGGAAAGTTTTAGTTCCTTCATTTGGCCAACTCTACAGGTAAATTGGTTGGTCTGTATGTCAGCAAGTCACTTTTTAGTGTACTGGATTGAAATAAAAACAAGACATTGTCTGAGTACTAAATTTAATTTTAACATAAAACAGACACTAAATGGTACATATATTTATTTCTATTAATATGCAATATTAATTATATTATATTAATACGCAATATTAATATAACAATATTATATCAATATGCAATATTGATATAATTTTGTATCAAATTGGTCTGTGATATGAGAAGTAAAAGACATAAAATAAGCAGCAGGAGAGGTGCTCGGGTCATTCACTGAGCATGCTTCTGATACAGCCGCTCACTCAGCACCAGACATTCAGGTGCCTGTGCATGGCCCATAACCTCCCCTTTCCAATGATATGCGTAATTTATATTATTTCCCATTGGTTGAAGCTGAGGCTGAGGCTGAAATATTGAATTTTTATATTTTTTACATGTTTACTTTAATTTTTTACACATAAATGTTGTCTAAAATACACAGTTATTATTTAAATCAATCCATCTTGAAAATTTGAAATACATCACACATTAACACGAATCACCATGCTATTACGTCTAAATCGTGAGTGTACTGAATGAAAATGAGTGAGAGTGCCAGTTTGGCTGATCTGCGCTGTGCCCCTCCTTGCTAACCAGCTTGCCAATAACGCAAACTCAAAATCGTATTGGCAAGCTGACCATGTAAGTTATAAAATGACACTGCATTTACATCTCTGAGACTAATAGTTAGGGTGTTATTAAGGCAGTATGAAATAGACCTTTTCAGTACACTACAAATATCTTTTTTTGTACTCACATGTTTTGGTGTGATTTTAAAGACGTTTCATGTAAATAAAGGAGGGCATATTAATTATTAGATATTCGTAAATTGTACATATATGATTTTTAAAAAATAAAATTACTATTTCTTAAATAACATCTATGTAAGGATTAATTTGCATGCTACTGTATATGATTAACATGAAACCATATTTTGATAAAGGCGCTGTACCTTCCAACAAGCTTACTGACAATTATTTTGTAAACAGGTGATTGTATCTGTGAACACAAGTAAATGTTTGATAAGAATTTCCCTTGAATTTATTGACTCAGAGAAGAAAATCAACTCCTTTTTTTATTTCAAAAAATCTTAGCTGTCTTATTTATGCTGTGGTAAAATAAACTCTTTTTTTTAGTTTCATTTGCTCCTGAGGATGTGTTAATAAAAAATTAGACAAATAAACCACAGTTAATTCTTGATTATAATAAAATAAAGGAGGATTCAATGTTTTCTATCACATGTGCCACTACACTAACTGCAGAAGAAAAACCAGAAGATGTACATTCATATTTTATCAGTATGTTAAATGTTGCATCCATAATTGTTGCATTCAAATAACAATGCCAACAAATTGTTTATACCCATAGTACATTTCACAGAAATAATAAAAACATGTTACTAGACTTGAATTTTTGCATTATTACAGAAATAATTTCTGAAATATGGGAAAAAGAGTAGATAATAATTTCAACTCTTCTATTTTACTAATTTATGATCAGAAAAATTGTAGAAGGGCACAGAATTAAATTTTACAGTATCCAGGATCAGGTTGGCTAATTCACAGAACGTAATTAAAAAAAAAACCAAAAAGAATTACATATTGCTCATACACTAGGAGAATGCATACTAAAATGTTCTGTTTAAAATGCCAAATCCAATTTACAGAGCACATCAAATGAGAACTTGCTTAATGTTTTTTTTTTTTTTTTTAAACAGCTATGATATTTAAAGGATGTGATAATTAATAAAGAGTTGTTTTAATAGTAATTATTGTGCAAACATAGTACTATGAAAGAAATTTGTATTTTTTTTAAATTTTATACAGAAATATACTAATGAGAAAAATTAAAACTTTAAAATTTATGTTTACTTTTTGGATTATGTTTTAGATTAATAAAAAATAATAATAATCATATTAATAATAAATATAAACAATACATATCACATAATGAAACAAAAATATAGAAAATAAATATTTTAATGAATGTAAATTTCGCCTGAAGGGTAAGTGGGTACTTAATAATAGAAATAATTTGAGGGTTGATAATTAAGTTATTTTATGTCAAACCTAAAAAATTTCATTTTGTGACAACCACTTTTTGTACATTACAGTAATTGTCTAGAAAAATTACTAATTTATAGTACCAGGATATATTTTATTCAATCTTTTGGAGTCAAAAATATGAAACTATCAAATTCATCCCTTAATTTAGTTCGAAGAATTACAGTATGGCTTTATTTTCCCATGGACAGAAGTCAGGTCAACATCTTTAACAAGCTACAACGCAAAAAAAAATTTTTTCAGGGTCCATATTTGTGTAAAACTTTTTCTTTATTTTCACTTGTAGAACATGTGAAGTTATTTTGTGTTTTTTTTATGAATTTTTTCATCTCAAGGTAGAGATTATTATTTTATTTCTTTTAAAAACATTTCACAATATTCTATTAATAAGTATCGGTATTTAAATAGTTTGCTACTTTATGTTAACAAGTTGCAATAACAATACCATACAAAAGTTTTTTGGGTCATATGATAGATATCAATTGATGATAACATGTAAATTTATACGTCTTAAAATGTTATGTGATATGTAGTTTTTGGTACTTATATTCAAGGATATGGTTTTGTCTATTGTATTTATTTTAATTTTCATTAAAAATTTATTTTATTTTCTTTTTTTTATTTAAAATCAATCTTGTAAAAACATATCTTGAAAATTTTTTTAATATTGCTCATTCATTTAAATAAAAATAAAACCCTATTGAATGAAGTAAAATGAACATTTAGAAAAGGACATTATGTAAATGTCAATAACATATTTCTATTCTGCAGAGATTCTGTTGTGTATATGCAGACTTATATTTAACAATAGATCTTGAAATTGCAATGAAACCTTAAACTGTTCATTTGAAAAGATGTTTACAAAATACTTCCTTAGTGTTAGATGGTAGTTGGGAATATTTTCACAGCCTGTTTTATTGTTAAGTTAAGAATAAGATGTTATTGGTATGTAGTATTTATCTGCTTCATTTATTTAGGGGTATTACAAGATCTTAATTTGTGTTTTTTTTTCAGTTATTTTCTTTTTTAATTAAATGTCTGTTATTTTGATTTCATTAATTATTATTTTTCCATATATGATATTTTAAACATTAAATTAAAAGAAAAAAAAATATTTGCATTAGTTTAAAAAAGTAAAATTAAATCCAACTTAATAAACACATGGAAGTAAACTATAAGAACTCCCATATTTAAATATGAATTTAAATTTTGAATTTATTTGCTTGAACAAGTGCCATGGAGTTCCATCCTTGTTCCAGCTGTTGATGTGTTACTAGAATTTTCTAGGTAGATGGTAGTGTAGATTTGTTTAACATACTGGGTATTGTTTCATTTTATTGCATGTAAATTTCATACATTACAAATCCCCTTTGTAAGGTATTCCATCTCCAGTGATACATTACAGGACAACTGTGTCTTGAAAGCTTTGCCTCTTCTAACATTTTCCATCAGTCATTGATATAATTATTGAGAATTTTGTAATCAAATGGTGCCGGACCAGCCACTCAGGTATTATAGAATTTAATCCATCTAAGGTCAGAATTAATCTCTAGTATTACTCAATATGACATTAAAAAAATAAACAGATGGAAAAATATACCTGCTACACAGAAGGGAAATCAAGAGGAGAATAGAAGCTTCACTGCAAATGAGAAAAGTGATAACAGGAAATATTTTACACTATTCTTAGTTTTTGGTAAGTTGTGACAGTACATCTAGAAGTGTAAATAAAAAGGTAGATCAATTCACAACCAACATGAGTATTTAGCTTTGGTAACTAAAGCCGCAGGATATATTAATTATGCATGAACTGCATGCAGTATTGTAGCATGTAATTCAGTTAGTATAAGTCCTGCATATTATTGTACCTAGCCTGTTTTACCTTTGACAATGAGATACCATGACTGTTATGTTTATTATTACTTAATTTATTGAACACTTTTTTTTTAAGTTTTGCAGTTGTCTTATATGCCTAATGTTACTCAACCCACCCTTCATATTCTTTAAATTTTTTTTATAAGTAGTTTTGATTAAGACCCATTATGAATGGGTCTCAAATTAAGAATGTAGAACAGAAAATACTTAACTTTCTGGGCAAATGGTGAAAAGTTAAAATGAATTTTAGTATTCACAATACTATAAAAATTAATTATAATAAACATCGGCGAAAAAAATGGTTAAGTAACGTATGTTTTACAATAATAATTGTTTCCTTTTTGTAACAATATGAATTGGAAGAGATAGCTGCTGAATGTTTACAAGAACTACTTACTGTACATGAAGTAAAAGAAAGTAACAGAAAATGATATGAACAGGTTCATATCATTTTCATTTAAAAAGCATTTACAATTTTTTTTTAAAAAGCAGGTTCATTTAAAAAGCATTTTTAAAGTGAATGATATGTCTTCATGATTTTACTAAATTTTCAAAATACCTGGTATTTTGAAAATTTATTACAATAAACATTTCTTAACTCCATTTTATGAACTAATTAACTACACAAACAGCTATAATTTTAAAATCAATGACTTACTGTATCAATAATTTATTAACACAAAATTTAACAATAGCTGTTTTACAGATATGGAATTTTTGTTTAATGAATTATTGGATATGTTTTTATCATGTACCAAATAAGGTAATAATTTATGAAACTATAAACTTGTGACTTTTTTATTTTTTGTGTTGGTAATAAAATGTTTTTGCATGATAATAATATTTTAAAAAGAAAAATGTAAATATTGATAAGAATTGATCAGAAGTCTAGCTTGATCACTATACATATTGCATTCAACTGATTTACAAAATTTTAAGACAGGCAGAGTTTCTTTCTCTGTCAGAAAGAATACAATTGTTAAAAAGAGAGGAACACAATAACTAATTGATTAGCTAGAAGAAGCATTTTTAAAGTGAATGATGTCTTCATGATTTTACTAATTATTATCAATCGGTCTCTATTATAAAGTTTGAGAAAAATATTGTTTATCTGGGTAAATGAGTAAAATTTCCTTTTTGGTAATGTACCCAGCACTTTATTGACTATTAATTATTATCTTCCTGAATTAACTGAGTGACATTAAGAGCTATAAAAACTAAAATGAAAACAATAAAATTACAAAAACTGAGTGTTAATTAATTAACACAATAACTATCACTTAGTGTAATTAAAGGGAATTAAGGCAGGTATTTGGTGAGGAATAATTTAATGGATGTTACAATGTTATTGTTTAAATAACAATAGACAGGGAAATCAGCTATCCTGTATAATTCTATTTCCATACCATAAACTACTGGATTAAACATACTATGTATTTATTCCTTTGAGAAATCTATTGATTAGAATCTACATGCTTGGGATATTCAAAGCGAATAACTAGTCTGCAACAGTCAACTGAAGATAATGAGAGAGAGTTACTCTTATTCTCTGTACTTTGAAAGGGAAGAGATACTTTCTTAAATAAAAAAGGACACTAAAAGAAAGAGAAAGCTGGAATACAGCTCAATCTAGTTCTGTATTCTTTCGTCTAAAAGCATATTGTAATAAGCTTCTTCAATGAATATAACATGAGTACAACAATTTTTTATATACTATTTTTTAAATCTAGAAATTCAGAATTAATTTTGTTTGGGATATTTCCTTGTCTATTTTAAACTTTTATCACATGATTACCATTAACATAATTTTGTTTACCACAAGCTTACATATATATAAAGTACTTTAAATATCTGTTCTGATGAAAAAAATAAAACTATACAAGTTACATTTTGTAAAAATCTGATTATTTGCTTTATTTTTTTTTTTTTGTTTTCATTAGTTATTTTAACTTTTTAGCTGAGGTTCATATTCACTATTTTCATTTTATTTCTTTGTATTGGGCTACACACATAAGGAATCACAGAGAGGTGGGTGTACCCCTATTCTACTTGCTCAGATTAGTCCAGAATTATTTTTTTTTTTAATTCAAACATTTTTTCCCTGATATGAGTATAAAGCTTCATTTTCAATAAAAATAAGATAATATGTAGTAAGAATTAAATTTAAAATAATAGGATATTAGTGAAACTTTATATTATCTATTAGAGCTAGTGTAAATTAAATTTATATAACTTAATAAAATGAATAGTATTAAGATAAAAAACTTACCTATTATAAATAATGCTTCGACAACAACATCACTAACCATGGATGGTCGATCAGTGTTGACAAAACTTGCATTATATGGTACAACAATTGCAACATAAAATGTTGCTATAAGTATTAACCAATCCCAGCATGTTTTAAAAACTCCATAATGTGATAGTACGAACCGAGACTTCTTAATTGCTGCTGTTTTATACTCTGGTAAAGGTGCATTGGATGCTTGAAGAAGTGTCTGTAAAAACAAGTTCAGAGAAAAATTACATAATGATTAATTAGATGAATAAATTTCATAGAAGCAAAACAGCATTCCGATCTAATTTCACAAACTTGACAAAGTACAAATATTTTTTATATTTCCAACTCAAAACAAGAAAGGATTACACAGCAGGCTAATACATAAGAGAATTAAATAATTTTTTGACATCATGTTTTATCTCTGTAGACTACTAATTTTTGGTTGTTACATTTCTGGATATGAATTCATGGACAAAATATGAATCTAAGCTAAAACAGTTTTCAAAGTTCTTGCTGTATTATAGGATTACTTGTGAAATTTAGAAGTTTTAACAATCAGATCAGTAGACAGTAATAACTGTTCATAAAAACTGAAAAATTTATTTTTCTTCTATCTTAAGTCATTTAATTCACCTTAATAACTCAGTAAATACAACAATATACAAAGGTTTGATTTTCTAGATTGGGTTTGGAAAGTTTCCTTAGTTGAGGTTAACACTGTATCAATTTAAAGAAACATATTTAATGAATAATAATGTTAAGCTTTTTAACTGAAAAAAAAAAAAAAAAAAAAAAAAATTGCACTGAAAAGTAATAAAATGATACTTTTTAGTTCTACTTTAAATTTAGTCTTTTTAAAGTTGATTGTGAGATTAAAAACAAATTATCTATGGCTTGCAAACCCTTAATATAACACACACTTAAAAAAAGAAGAGATTTAAAAGAATGAAAAAGTATTATATTTTTTATAAGTTTTATTTGGAATTTATAAATAATTCTGTCTATATGAAAAAATGTTGATTGAAAAATTGCAAAGATTTTCATCTTATAAACTTAAGAAAAGGAATTTAGAAAACTATAAAAAGACTTAACTATCTATTAAGTCTCTTTGAACATGAAATTATTATTTCTTTATTTAATTTTGATAAAAATAAAAAAAAGGAATGCAAAGAGATTAATTTAAAGATTCTAAAGTAAATTAGTATACTATAAAATTCCTTCTTTGGAATATACATAAAAAAAAAATCAAGTTAATTGAGAATCTCCAGCTATTTTTGAAATATGTTAAAAAGTGATTTTTCTAATAACTATGAAAATTGCCAGAAGGAACCAAACATATTTGTAAAAATTCAGTTTTTATAATAAAAAATACAATAAGTTTGTTAAAATTGTATAAAATATTTTTTAAGAAATTGATTATTTTATAAATATATATAAAGAAAATTATTTTAAAATAATTTTTATAATAACTGGTTGCAGGAACAAAAAATACATATAAAAACATTACACATAAAAACAAATACACTGAAATTTTATATGAATAGGCAAATTGTCATTAAAAAAAATTTGCTTAAAAATTTTTCAAAACTGTGGTATTATCTATCTTGGCAAAAGTTGTGGCTTTTAGTTTTGGCTCAGGCCGGTATTTTTAACTTAATAAGTATATACAATTTGAAAATATCATAAATGAGGAAAAATAAATCATGATAAATTCTGTACATGTAATATCGTTGATTTCAGAATCAGAGTATTTAACATTTAAAGTTACTCTGTGAATGCTTCAGTGGTTTAAAGTAAACATCAAAAGAATATTTTCTCTTAAATCAAAAGTGTGCTCTTTTGAAGAATGAAAGATTATTTACACTCAAAATAGAACTTGGTTTTATAATGAGGAATTACTTTCAGAAAGAGAAATCAAACTTTTCTCAGCTTATTACTTATGTTTTATTTATATAAAAATATAGTAAAGTTAAAAAAGGATTGTGGTTGCTAATCCTTTTTATTTATATATCAGACTGATCGATTTAAAATTTTTCCTTTAAAAACACAGCACTAATTTTTTTTTTTTTTTTATTTCTTACTGAATGAATGGGGAGAAAAAAATATAAGTAATTTGGAATAAAAGTTGGTAGGAAAGAAATGGCCACCTGTATGATTTGTCCAGTTGGTTTTATTTCTATACTGGATTTAGTATTTTTTTATTCACACAATTTATCAACAACAAATGAACATTGTGCTAATAAAATATTACTGTTAAGTTTTACATACTTTTTTAAAAATTTACTTGTAATAATAATAAATTAATGTCCAGTTTAATTTTATATATTTGTATTATGTATTTATATTGTATTATATTTATAGTGTCTATATTAATATATTATCTGTAAGTAACAATTTTATATTATACTTCCAGTTTAGACTTAAATTATACGACTATTATATTCAATTATCATCATCATCATATATGACAATACTTCAAAAATATTAGAAATTATTATCAACTTAATTTAAAAATGTATATAAATTATTCTTCCAAAAATATGAAGCTGTGTAAGTTACAAGAAGAATAATTTCATATAATTTGAAAATGATTCATTAATCACTTTTAATATTTTTCAACATGAATTGTATCTTTCAATAAAGAATATTAAATTATATTTATATTACTGCACATTACAATAATAAATAATAACTACATTTGACGTAATCATAATTTTATAAAATAACAATGTGTAACTCAAAAATAAGTCATGAAAATTCAGATTTAGTTGCTAGAAAAATTCATATTAAATTTTCAGGTTTATGATAATTCAAATTATTCATTATTCTCAGTCTCATACACATAATTTAAAAAAAAAAATGACAAAAACTGGATGAATATTATCATTTTTCATGGAAATCAGAGCTGACCCTGACAAATACCAATAATACTTGAGAATCCCACTACAGAAGAATCCCACTACAGTATACCACTACAGAATCCCACTACAGAAGAATACCACTACAGTGAGATGTTTCCTCTCCGGGTTGTGCCATACTTAATTGGAGGTCCGACCCGGAGGGGGAAAAAAAAAAAATACTTGAGAACAATGATGGAAAAATTTTGGTGTATTTCTGATTTTCTCAAACAAAAGTTGAATGAGTACGTTAAAAATTGTAATCTCTGTGTCAATCCTGTTTTTTGAGAAGAAAAACTTTTCTGAAAATAGTTTTGAGGAAGAAAATAGTTTTGATCTGTATGAAATAATCTCAAAGCTGACTTTAGGTAAGGCACTGATGGAAAATCAAACTAATTTGATAATCGAAGACATTGCACTTGGCCTCTATGTAAAGTTTCTCTTACACTGTGACATCCTTACTATTAATTTACTCTTAAATTACAATTGTATTATTTACTAAGCAGTTAACTGTGGCCTTGCTCTACAAACTACACCCACTGTGACCAGTTCACCATGTTCTTGTTCTTACAAATTAATCCCAGTAATTTAAAAAATATATATATTATTTTCATTTAAAGTGTAGAATATTTACTATATTAGATTTCTTTTAACAAAATAAGTCAACAGACATGTTATAGTAGTAAGAATTCTACTCATTTACTATTTTAGATATTATATTAAGAAAAAATGCTTATTGAAGAAGAAAATACTGGTTTTGATCTGTCAAATCAAATTATTATAGTAAGCATTTTATTTTTATTTACAATTTTCTATTTTTAAACAAAATTTCTGGCATATTATCTAAGTTTATGTAAAAAAAATTAACTTTAATCCTATTTTTCTGCTACAAAATTTGTGATAAAATTCAAACTGAGTATTGTAAGATATTAAATGTAATACTACTAATAATGTACAATATCTTTTGTAATACAGTTTATCTTGCATAAGGTTATTTTATAAACAAATTAAATTTTATTATTTACCTTACTGTGCCAAATCTTTTCTTATTTATAGCATTACTTGTATGTTTGGTGAAGCTTTTAGAAAGTATTCTTTCATAATGAGGTGTGTTTATTAGTGGAACTGTTGGAAAAGCATTCAGTAGTTGGTTACTTAGACATTTACTTACAAATTTTTTTTTTTGTTATAAGCAACATGCAAAATTAACTTATAAATTTATTATCAATTTTAATGATTTAGCCACTAAATACAGTAATTCAATTTTTAAGATCGTTTTGATTAATTTCATTATTGGACATACAACATTATTGGAGTTAAAAAATTTGATTAAGGCCTAAGAACAGTAAAATTTTGTGACCTGAAGACTGAGATTGTAGAATCAGAATAAGCAATACAACACAACATTTCAAATCTCCTCTTAATGCTGTACTTAAAGAAATATCTTTTTCATAAACTATTTGATTGTTCATGATGCTATTTGAACTAACTTATTTAGTACAAAATTTTTCCAATAAACTTTTAAAGGAAACCATAATTTATCCCAATTCTTCAATAAATATCATTATACGTTATGGGTCTACGGGATCTATTGGGCTTAAAATTTTCCTTTGCAGCAGATTTGTGTGGATTTCAAATTAAATGTTTCAATAACTGAATAGAACATCAGTCATGATAACTGTAAAAATACTAATATCAATATAAAGTCTGGATTTTAATGAAAATATACTTAACAAAACATATAATACTATCTGAATGGATATCAAAATTAACTTTATGATTATTCCAAGGTCAAGCTCTAATACTGGAAAAGATGACATAACACCCTGATCAATTCATGTTATAGGTAGTCCCCTAAGGGTTGACTTTCTTCTTCCTCTTTTTTTTTCTTTCCTTTCCTTATCCTTTATTTCTTTTTAAATGACACAGAAGTTTTTTGGTTGCCTTAGCATCTGCTGGTAGCCAGCAGGGTAGTAATTCTGCAGACGAGTTAAGAATTTTTGTTTCCTTTCTTGGATTTCAAAAAAAGTCAAAGCCAAACTAAGTGCCTACTGGTAAAATCTTGTTTCAAACTTCTGTTAAAAAAAAAATCAAGCTTATTAGACAGAGCCAACTAACAAAAATCCATTGCAATTGGTGGAAGTGCACTGGGACTGATTTATAAGCTACATCATAGCTCTGGGGCTTAGCAAGCCCATCTTTTGGATGGGCAAAATTTAGGGTTTTTTCTCAAATTTTTTTCTGCTTGATGATATCACCGCATAAGCGTGAAGCTTGTGTATGGGATATGGAAATAGAATTTTGTAGTATAAGAAAAATGCTATGCCTGACCGGGAATCAAAGTCAGGACCTCCATATAAAAGACTGAAATGCTACCACTTCATCACAGAGATCAGCAATTGGTACTGTTAGGAGAGTCCAGGTGACTGCAATCATTAACAAGTAGGTGATTGGTATTGCAATTAGGGCTTAGCATATGGCACATGACTTAGTAAATCCCTCTAAGGACAGGTAAGGGTTGCTTTTTATTCTGTATGTTGTACTGTCATGGATTTCAGCAGATATATTAATATTTAAAAGCTATGTATTTGAGCTTAGGAGAGTTGGGTAGGGGGGAACAGAATGGAGGGTTAGGAGAGAGACAAGATATTTGAATTGTCTGGTTGGAATAATGTGTCAGACAGTGTGTGTAATCTGCTTTGTGCATGTTAATTAATGATGCATGTTGGGTGTGTTATATTTAGGAAATGTTAAAATTTTTAATTTTTTTATTATTGTGATTGATGTTTGTTATTATGTAGAAGACTAAAAAAAATAAGGAAAAGACTAAGACAAGACTTTAAAAAAAATTTTAAGAGTGGAATAACTATACCAAGAGAAAAAATTAAGATTTATTATTTTATTATTTACGGTAAAAAAAATAATGTAGAAATACAGTAGATTAAAATTATTAAATAGTATACATTTACAGTTTTGATTAGAAGGAAATTTCATTTCAGTTAAGAATAAAACAAAGAAATTCTTTAAGAGAGCTATAAGAAAAAAATTCACTAATTTAAGGAATTTTGAAAAAAATTTGCATATTTGTAAACATTAAAACATAAACCATAAGTATAAATATAAACATAAAATAGTAAAGAGTAAAGCATATTTATGAAGTAACAAAACTTAGATAAATGATTGTATTTACATTTCATATGTAGATGATGTTGAGTTTGGATATGGTGACTAGATTGTATATTATAATTGAAATCTAATATGTGTTGAACTAATGAGTCTTATAAGTCCCAGGTAAGCATTATGTTCATGTTTTTGTAAACAGTCATATATAACCATTTATATGGGGTCAACAGGTCATATACAATATGTTTGTAAAATTTTTGAATGATTTGCAGTTTCGTTTTGTATTTTTGTGCAATTTTTTACAAGTTTCTGATTCCTACTGTGTTTCTTTAATTCAGTGAAGTCTCTAGGGTTTGGTTTATATATATATATTCCTTGATCAATAATGTGAAGTTCCTGAGAGGAACACAGTTCCTAGTCTCATTTGAAAAAAAAAACAAAAATAATGGTAGTGGTCCCATTATTAAAAAATACATAACAGTAAACAATAGAAAAATAAAAATAGTAAAACAATTTACATTTTAATTATCTAAGAGAAATTATAACATAAAACTTAAATGATAAACCCACCTGGAGAATAAACAAGAACTAATAAAATGATAAAAGCACAAAAATTAACATGATTCACAAAAATACCTATTCTTCAACACAAATTAAAACACTACAAAACAGTAGTTCAACCAGTAATCTACAGTAGACTATTTTCAAGGTCATTCAGAGGACCAGAATTGACAAGTTCCTAAAAGTGGAGAGAATAATAGTAAGAACTTGTATAAACAAGAAACACCAGAGAAAAGAACAGCAGTGGATAGTGCCAAATGAAGTGGTATACAGGGAGCTGGAGCCCATCACAGATACTATATGTAAGAAGAAGATATCTTTTTTTGGGCATCTCATGAGGGCACCAGAAACCAGATTAATAAGAAGAATTGTAGAGAAGTTTTGGAATCGGAAGCAAAGAATAAATAGCATGGATCAAGGAAATAAGAAATGCTACTGGTGGAATTGGAGATAACTCTAGAAGATTTACAAAATAAGAAAGAACACATTCAAGAACTATCGAAGAAGGAAGCAAGTATTTAGGACACACGACACAGTGAAAAGGGTATTTACAGGTGAAGAGAGAAGGGAGAAATCAGAGTAAATGAAGAGGTACTGGGGAATTCAAAAGAATAGAACGTGCTCATTGAAGAAGATGATGATTGGACACAGATTGACTTAAGTGGCCCAATGAGGCTATAAAATTAGAATAAAAAATAAAAAAAATTCTTGTTCTATCATTAATTTTAAAATATAACATTATAGATTTTAAAGATGACAACTGATTGCAGATTTTAAAGACAACTGATTTAGTAGTATTGTGGGTAATGAATTTTCATGTCTAATGTAGACATAAAAATACAAAATAAACTATTGAAATCACTGAACTGTAAAAAGTAAAGAAATGTGAGAAAATTTAAATTATAATTTGCAATAATTCATATTTGCTTACCACCTGTCCTAAAGTACAGATCATGTATGAAGAATTACTGCTATGCTTAATGGTGCTTTACATTTTGTAAATAAAATAAAAGAATAAATAAATAGAAATTGAGTAGATAGGTAGATATTTATTTTATTAATAAGTTAATAAAGTGTTCATAATTAAATTAGTTGCAAACATATTGTTAATTCAGTTTATTACAATATGATACAATTATCCTGCTGTAAACCACAGAGTGTTTAATAGTAAGTTCTATAGGAACAAACAGCAACCCTTTCCGTTTGTATATTCTAACTCTATCTACCCTTATTTTACTTAGTTGCAATGCACTATTCTGATTTTAGAAGATCTCTTGAATTAATTCTGGAGAAAGGTTTCCCATGTAAAACCCACAGTAATTAAATGAATTCCAACAGAATAAATATTTACTTGCAAAAGACAATTTTATTATTTATTTACTAGCCTGTGATTGAATGTGTGAGTGAGAGAGAAAGTGTAAATGAGTGTGTGTGTGTGTGTGTGTATAGTACTTAAAAAGATGTTTTTTCAATGTCATGAATATTTATGCTTTACATTTATTTTATTAGTTTTTGTACATTGTTACACTAAAATAAATACAATTTAAAAAAAGTAAACAAACTAAAAACTTTTATCTTTTTAGACAAATGGATTTAATTTAAATATTAGAAAAAAGGTCTTAAATTTAAATTTTAAGCTATTTGCATTAATGTGTTTACTTAAAAAAGAGTAAACAAAATTATTTTGTTACTATTCGTTGATAACTCTTAAATTACTAAAGCTAAACAAGACAATGCAATTCAGATTGGCAACAATTTTAAATCTAAAAGATTACATCACAGCCTGACCAGGAGTAATTAGGAGTGAATGCAGAAGGATCAAGGCTTGCAATTTTTCCTTAAGAAAAAATTAACTGTTGAGTTTTCTTAAGCAATAAATTTACATTTAGATATAAATTTATTAAATGTGAAACAGTATTTTCATCTATTATTTATGATGTCTATCTCAACAATTAAACAGGAAATGAAAATTTGTAGTATATTACATGGCATATCTGTAGAATTTAGGCTAATGAATATCTTTTTTTAACACCGTTCTGACTTCATAACTTTGCCGAATAGTGTATTTTCAAACAAAGAGGGAATTCTCAATTAGGGTAGTTTTAAAAATGTTGTTTAAGCCTTTACACTTCACTCTAGAATTCTAGATAAACTGATTTTAATATTTATTCTATTTTGTAGAAGAAGTTTTTCTGGTGGTTGTGTTACATTTTCTACTTTCTATATTATTTGAGAAGTTCAGTCGGGAAGAGTTTTTAAGAAGTTCTTTCTGATGATTTATCTTTCTATATTCTATAGCTTCCACACTTGTATCTTTCATAACTTGTAAGTATGTTAATGTTGGGTTTCCTGTTTCTTTCTAGAGCTCCTCTCCTCAAAATTGAAAGGAGAAAGATTCCTTCCTTATTTGTTTTTCTATACCATCATGTCTCAGTAAATACATCCAATGAATTCATTTCTCCTGTTTGTTAAAATTCTATAAAACAGAATTTCTTTTCTTCTCCCATTCTTTTTAGAATTAATTTTATTGCATGATTTTATTTTCAGCAATTTTCAGTAATACCATATTTCAAAGGATTCAAGCCTTTTTTTCTTCTTTCTTTATTGCCCATATTTTATATTTTTACAAAGCTATAAGCTCAAGAAATAAGTTAGTAAACTCTTCCGAGTTTCCAATGAGATTATGTTGGTTGTAAATAAATTCTTCTGCAAGCAGAATGCTTATTTTACTTGATTTATGGGCTACAAATTAATTTTGCTCTCCAAATAAGCAAATTCCAACTTCTTCAATTACTCACTAATTACAATATGTAACTTTTCAACTTCTTTTTAACTACATACTATTGCTTTAGTTTTCTTGTTCATTCCCCCAATTTTCTCTGCTGATCATTAAGTTCTTGTGCATTTTCTGCTGTTATACCAGTAACATCTGTGAAATATAACATATATCCTCTTTAGCTGTATTATATAGAGAGCTTAAAAATATTTTTAATTTTTTGATATCACCATTTGCTTCGTAACTATATAATATGACTGGTTATTATACCAAGGATATGAATATCAGTAAGTATTATTATAACACTAGCTGCAGGGCATGCCGTAGACACGCCTCCGCAGCTACGCCCTGCGGGCGAGTTGCCCTGGTGAGTGGCTTATCGCAATGGAATTATTACGTGTCCAAAATTGATTATCTTTTGTATAAAAATATATATTTTTTTTCAATGATAAAAGCTGATATAACGAAAGTTAAATTAGGTAATGATACTAACGAATCGGCATTTTCCGCTAGTGATCGGTACATTCCGGTGCCTACTTTTTGGTTACAATTCCTTATTTTATGAAGAAAAATAATCACATAAATAAATAAAAATATGTAAAAATTAAAAAAAAAATACCACTCTTAAATTAAACGCACTAAAATGTAAAAAATAATTTTAGGACAGTATCTCAGAATGGATTTGACAACAAGCTTTGATGGTGATATACAAGATTATATGAAAGTCATAGCTTCAAATTAAAAATTCGATGTTTTTGCCAATTGTTTCTTATGCGTATTTGCACCGCACTCTTTAGGCCATTCATCACGCATGAAAAAAAATTGGCAAAAACAACATTTATCACCATCAAAGCTTGTTGTCAAATGTATTCTGAGATACCGTCCTAAAATTATTTTTTATATTTTAGTACGTTTAATTTAAGACTGGTATTTTAATGATTTTTAAATATATTTTTCATTTTCTGCTTTGTAGTCTTCATGAGTTTGTATTTTACAGCTGCGCTAGCGCGCAGGTTTGAGGGTATTTAACAAAAGATCGGATCGGTACGTTTTGCGGTGGATAAGTGCAATCAAAACATAGGGCTATAGATTTAATTTCCGGGTAACTAAGATCTGGTCGATCAAGAGAGTACTAGATGCGTTACACTATTAGCGCTGGACCTGCTGATACATACGCCGTTTGAATCATGAAAATCGGATGAGCGATTCCGAAGATATTACGGTGGTACCTCATCGCACCCTCTCACCAATTTTCGAACGACGCCCCGGGGGCACTTGAAAAAATTATAATCCGTCGGGTACCACTAGGAACGCATGGGGAATCATTGAGGAAGAAGTCAAAAAATTTGTTCAGAGCGCTAGGATCAACCGTTTTTGAGATATTTGCGATTTTTGTCTGAAAATTCGGATCCAATTAAAAAGTACTAAATTTTCCCAAAACTTAGATATACTCGTGTATGTTGCATATGTTTCGATATAAATAGGGATATCAATATATAGTAATAAGTACAAACCTGACCACCACGAGACAAGTACTAACGAATCGGGATTTTCCGCTAGTGATCGGTACATTCCGGTGCTAAGCTAAAGGGGACGTACACACAGACAGACAAATGACGTTTATTACGGTAGGATAAGTGATGGATGAATAATCTGACAGTATTCTAGTATTCGAAATATTTTCTCAAAATATTTGCTAAATGAGTAAGGATTTAAAGTTTTTGTACAGAAATTAAATTTAGCTATAGAAATTAAACTCATAAACATGTATTTTCATATTCCAGTGAGTCTTAGTTCTTTTTGATAGGTATATCATTTCTTTACCCTTTTAATTTATTTTTATTAAGACAGGTTTCTTGCAAATGATTTTTTTTTTGCACATGGCAATATTTTTAATATGCTATCCATATTTTAATAAAATTAAATAAAAAAAAATATTTACATTCCTTTAAATAAATAAAACTGAATAACAAAATCTATACAAAAAAGTGAAAAATGACATTTAGTTTTTTTTTAAATTTTGACTTTTTAAGTTTGTATCAAATAAATGTTACTAAGTGGTTGACAGTAATTTTTAATTTGTTTTCAGAAAAATAAATCTTTAATTAAGAACTGTAAAAAAATATTTCTTTAAAAATGTTAAATTTTTCTAAAGTTGGTTTTATTAATACTTTTTTCAAATTTTATTTTATCAATAACAGAATTTTTATGACTAACATAAATAGAATACATAAACTTTTTTTCTTGTAGCTAAAATGACATTTTTCCTAAAAATATTTAATTTATACTAAACAGAAAATACTGATATTGAAACTTTATTTCTGAAGAGGAATATGTTCAGCTTATTCAAATGAAAATAATTAAGGAGGATAGTAATTCATTGGAAATTAAAAAAGATAACATTAATTAGTACTTTTGTAAATGTTATAATAAATTAAGAGATATTAAAAATCGCATTACTGAACATTTTTCTTCCATAACTTGCCAAAATAACAATTATTGATTTTACAAATTTTTTAAATTTATAATATATTCTAAAATAGTTTTTGTTTGTGAAGAGGATGTAGACCTGACTTTTTAATGAGAATTCTTTGCTAACGAGCAGTAAACGTGGTTAGGATGCTGTGGTTGTTATAATTCCTTAGTTATGAATTATATACATCTACCTCTTTTTCATCCATCCTCTGTCATGGGTAATAGCTACTGCTTTAGAAGATAATTTATTAAAGTGAAGTGTAATTTCACTAATCCTAGAAACACATTCTATAAATTATGAAACTGAATTTGGGCATATAAATAAAGTTAACTAACGGATTGTTCAGTGATTAAAAAATTACTTAGGGCCATGCTTCTAAAATATTTTTGTTGGTGTGATTTATTGCTTTAACTGAAATTATTTGGTTCAAGGCAAGGTGTAAACTACACCAATTAATCTCGATGTGCAGATCTTCCTTTCTTACCACTCACAATTTTTGCAAACCCCTAATCCCTTTTTTCCATTATTAAATTTCTGGGTGTAGATATGATCCTTTTAGATCCTGCATGAACCATAATGACAGAACCACTGCATCCTTGGTGTTATTGGCAGGGGAACTGTCTGTGGTATGCCTTAGAGATGTTTTTAACTGGAAACTGCAATTCTAACTTTAATCAGTGAAGTGGCTCTATCTGGTATTAAGGGAGAGATTAAGAAGTTAATTTTTTGGTGTGAAATATGAAGCCTTGATAAACTAATTTACTAATATATTTTTCCCTCCTTGATTTATTTCATGCATTTCCTCATTCTTTTATTATTCTACATTAATCTTTTAACCTTAAAAGTATTTGTCGCATCTGACATTAAATAATTTGTTTTTTGTGTCCTATGTCTACTCACATCTTTTTTACTTTCTACACTTCTATTTCTAAATTAATTTATTCTCTGTGCCTTAATAATGATTCATTAAACTAATTTTTCTTGAGGTGTGACTGTGCTTCACACTTCCTTTTTCTGTGATTTGTCTTAAAACATTTTTGAATTTCAATAACTAAACTAATTTATATTTTCTTTCATAATGCCAATTTTCAGAAGTCTCTAGTCTTTATTCCGGTTGTTCATGTTTCACTTCTATTTACTACTTTATTCCACATTTTCAAATCTTCTTTTCCTAAATATGTTTTACATAAGATTAATTTTTTCTACAAAAGTTTTTTATCACACACTAAACTTTTAACTTGGTTTCAATAATTGGGAGAGACTAGATCCTTTTTCACTCTTTCTTAAATTGTAGCTTTCAGGCCCTCATCGTCTACTCCTTTCATGACTAATAAATAATATTATGTATTTTATGATATACAGAGTGTATCTAAAATGGTGGACTGCTATACATTTTTGGATACTGTGTTAAAATGAACAAAAAATTTCCTATGAAAAAATTCTGATTTTCCTTTCATTTTCCTTCTGTCATTTTATGTTTATTAATGAAGAATTTATATCTCAAGATTGGGTTAAGGAATCACAATAACAACAATTGGTACACTCATTCAAATCAACAATATCTAATAAAAAAAAATCACAATGTTAACACGTTCACAAATTTCAAAATGGTGAACATGTAAATTTTTCATCCTTCATATCTTGGTAATCCTCAGATATATTATATTTTATTTGCAAGAATGTTAAGAATTCTATTGTGAACAAAATGGAACATTACTTTGAAAATCAGTTGACAACCAACTTACAATAGAAAAGGTATCTAATTTAAAAATAAATTATTTCACTTATCATTACTGAATTTCCTCTAAATATTTATAAATATCAGGCTAGTAGTCTTTAATGATTAATTTGAACGCTAAAAATTCCTGCTATGCCATCATAAAATAAATCATAAATAATAAAACCTACATAATCCTAATCCCATAGGGGAAGGCACCCAACATGTGACGGTTTCCGTCGCCCCCTACCCCCCCAAAGTCCATATGAGCTTTATCGAAGGTCATCTTCAGTACCTCGGCAATGACATCTCTCAGTCAGGTCTCAGCCAGGATGCCACCGATGCGAATGCGTCAACAACATTCCTATCGGTGTCCTACTAACTAACATAGACTGCAAATAAAACACATCTATCCAAGTCTCAACAAGACTGAATTACTTTCTAAGAACGAAAAAACTGAATACTACCTACCCGAAAGGTAAAAATGAGTTCGATACACAACGAACCATAAAACGCAACACAAAAAAAAATTAACAAAACATAAATAAAAAAAATAAATAATGTAACATAGAACATAACATAAGGAAAAACAAACAAACAGAAACAAAAACAACAGCAGTTTAACAAAACATAAAACAAACTAACAATAAAGAAAAAGAAATAAAAGTGCAAGAGCAACATGACATCCCTTCATCGATCCTTTCTTTCGCCAAATATGTAATAAAACTTTCTACGATCAACCATTCGGACCGACGTTTCCAATTAACACGGAGATCATGTGTCGATCCGATAATATCAAGTCATAAAATAGTTCCCATGCGCATTAAGTCAACCTCTCCCTCTTTTTCTCTTCAGCCTCCGGAACTACCGTAAGGTATTGCTTCAGAGGATGAATGAGGACATACTACACATGACATACTTGAATGAGGATGAACGTCACATACTTGTTCGGGTGTACCCACGCGTCCCGTAAATCAACAGCATTAGGAAAAAGATCACGCTTATAAACCCATACTCTGTCTCTTCCTATCTGGCCTGCCAAAGGACGACGCTATGCAGTTCTATCTCCTTTATTGCAAAATACGCAATAAAGTCTGTCGGTTTCATGCCTGTAATCACCAAGCTCACTTCCCGTGAAATTGTACTGTAACCACCTGTTACCGGTAGCAACATAAGGCGTTGAGCTCGTAATAAAATATCCCGATAGCTATTATATTTTAACCTATCCGCTCAAACAGGCGCCGCATATAGTTAATTGCCCTTATACAAGACATTCATGGTCTTAAAATTAAGACCCAATTCAGGATTGACCACATGTCGAATTCTGAAGAAGGCATTACAGATCTTTCCCACGACGTGTTGAAGGTGCTTCTTAAAGTGCAATTTTTCATCAAGAAACACCCCGAGGTACTTTTGAACCTGAACATATCAATATGTGCCTGACATCGATACTCGGACTCCCCGCCTCACAGCTAAATAGCCTTTGAGAAGCATCATCGTGGTCTTCTCAAAGCTTCTAATGTTGATGACCCCATAGCTCGAGTATCCTGCACGCTTGAGTGGCTCGAAATTCAACACCCCTCCGCGAACCTCCTTCGACCAGCAGGAGCCCATAGTCAGCATAAGCCACACCCGCTGGGCAACCTCAGTCGCAGAAGTCAAACTCCACCACCCATAATAAGGGACCCAACCCGCTACCCTGCGGACGACCCTTAGACAGTATCTTCCCCTCTTCATGGCTGCTTCATGGCTTCATGGCTGCTCTTAATGGCTGCCATTCCATCGGAATGTGCGCGGAGCAGCACATTCCGATGACTGAAGTAACTTTGCATAACATAACACTCACTCACATAATACAATCTCTCTTTTGTAATTGGTACATAGCAGAAGGCCGCCATAGGTTATTAAATGACCAGAAAAATTCTAGGACGTATTCCTCCCGATTGGAGGTTACCAGACTGATCACACGAAGTTTGACGTCCTCAGTACCCTTTCCGAGACGAATCCCGTACTGATTATCCATTAGTAAACCGCGCGACGTCAACTCTTATTTATACGGAGGTACAGAATCTTTTCAAAGACCTTACCAATAACCAGCAGTAAGGTCAAGGGCCAATATGATGAACTACCGTCGGGATCCCTATCGCCCTAACAACAATTTTACAATTCCCTTCTTCCAACACACCGCAAGTACCTTCAAACCAAGAATTTATTAAAAGTCAATGTGATAATTCTCACACTTACCCCTACCGAGCGAACAAGGATGCTTTCTGTGAACGACAGACAGCCTGTTTCAGAATAGTCAGTTCCCTGCTCCACCATGGAGCGAGCCTCTCTCAAACTACAAGGAACTGAACACATGTCAATAAAAGCCGCCGACTAACCTCCTGCTAGGTCTTCCAAGTCCAGAACATCTAGACTCCAAGTCCGCATACCAGTGCAGGAAACAACCCTGAAGCGCTCACCCAAACCACCAGCAATTTCATACACAATCAATCAATGATCGCTTAAGCTATTGCCAAGCATCTTCCAGTTACAAACACTGGCAGGAATGAGCCTACCAACGGTAACTTCGATGTTCGTTTCACCAAAAATCCGACGTCCGTCTACATAACCTGCGTAGGTAGGCAAATCACCAGGTACATTATATACCTGCAGATCATACAGTGCTAAAAAGCTCTCAATTAATTCAACGCCGTCATCGGTAAAGCTGCTATGCTACAAAAGTGACTTACCGTTCACACATCCGTACCAATAAGGATTGGACTGGTACCAGAGAATTGTAGGATTTTATCCCAGACCTCAAGATGATGATCAGTAGAATCTCTATATTGAAAATACGAACTTTCAACATACAGATGTAAGTTCTGAACATTCACATGTCATAACATGATGATTGTTAGAGATCTGTTGAATGAAGATACAGTCAAGTTCACACACAGTCAAAATCCTGCACCAAATCCTTAACCCGGGTAGAGATACCCAATAGCCCAACCCTTGGCTCATCATCTCCTGGTGAGGAGGAATCATCAGGCTGCACTTCAGCTACTACTTCACCAGGACCGCATTTTGCCCGCCTCTCTATTTATCTGTTTAGCCTCCGGAACTACCGTTAAGGTATTACCTCAGAGGATAAATGAGGATGATGTGTATGAATGTGAATGAAGTGTATGTTGTAGTCTTGTACAATCTCAGGTCGACCACTCCTGAGAGGTGTGGTTAATTGAAACCCAACCAACAAAGAACACCAGTATCCGTGATCTAGTATTCAAATCTGTAAAAAAATCTGTAAAAAAAAATGTACTACCTTTTAATGATCAACTGTAATAATTTCACTTTTGTATTAATATCACTGATATTGTGGCATTTAAAAGTTACTAGTACTATTAAAGTGTAGGTGTATATTCCGAATTACATATTGATGCCTGAAATAACTCTGAATTATGTAACATATTTTAAATTATACAAATGTAAACCAGCAATTTTAATTTATTAATACTACACCAAAATTATGAACAATTTAAAGCCGTGTTACAGTGTGAAGAACTGAAAATATAGCACATTTACAAATGCAAGAACTCATATTTATTTGTTATTTAATATAAGTGCAAATGGATTATTTGATGATTTTTTTATGATTTCTAAATTTCATATCTTACCTATGATTACTCAACAGCAACTTAATGAAACTTTATCAAATTTAAATATTAAAAAATAGCCAGTCAAGGGACTGGCCAACAGAAGTTTTCACTTAAAACAATGAGTACCGGATCATTGGTTAATAATTATATTTGATTCTATTGCTGAATCTAATGCATCTGATTATTCATTTAAAAGAACTTAATGGACTACTTAAGAAATCTATTTATAATATAGTGTAATGGTTAATTAAATAATTTGATAATAAAAATTACATTGGTTTTAAAATTAATTTTATATAAACAACTTAAACACTTCAATACGTATAGGTATACACAATCATATCTACAAACCAACATGCTCTGGATAACTAAAACAGTTTTTCTATACTATATTAATGTATATGTACATGTGTACCAGTATACAGAAAGAGAGAAAAATAGCAGGAGAAAGAAAGAAAAGTGTATCGGGAATCACCGACACACCATCTATGATTTTCATGTATGTTTTTTCTCTCACCTCTCATTCAATATATATAATATGCATAAATATATAAATTCTCGCTCCATGTCTTTCTCTCCTCTATATATGCTAAGTGTCTCGTGACGATTTTTGATTACGAGTCAGCAATTTTTTTCTTCATTCAAAAGTTTATCACAAAAGTGCCCAGCAAAAAAGTTTTCACTTCAAAAATGTTAAAAGAATGAGTCTTTTTTGGATATTGAAATATTAATTAATTCATGTCAGACAAAGACTTGGCAAATGGAACTTAAAGAAGTGATTTTATTTTAAAGAAATAAAAGCAATTAGAAAATTGGATGAGAAGAATAAGCTTTACCTTAATGTGGAATACTGAAAGTAAAAAATTTAAGATAATGTATGAGTACTTTGACAGGTTTAATAAATGGCATTGTTTCAAGATTGGTTTGCCTGGCACTAATCAAGACCAAGATTGTTCATGAATGTGCAAGAAGTATAATATCAAAATAAGAATTTGAATAAAATCATTTAAGATCATTGAGGCAAGAACAAAATCTTCCAAGGCCATTTATCGTTTACTGTGATTAATTCTGCAGATCTCTAATTTTAAACATAAGCTTTAGTTTCTTGTATTTAATAACCTGAACTAAGCATTCATAGTGTATTACTACATGCAATTCATTACTACATTTGCTAAGCTAGGAAAATCAGTTACAGAGTAGTAAAATCAATAAAGTCCAGGTGGTCAAAAACCCTAAATCCCCGCCTGATTATGAGCTTTAAAAGTAATCACTTGTTATCAAGATGACAAACGTTACAGCATATTTAATATGCCTGTCAGCTTATACTGTGATTGAATTTGTATAGGGAATATCTGTATGAAAACCCATGTCCTGGGTTTTAGGCTTACTTATATATATATGTATATATATATAATGTGAATCTAGATTGTATCACTATCACTAAACTACACTAGGAAAAGCTTGTTACATAAACTTCTGCAATACGTGTCATTATTTAATAATAATGACAAAATAATAACTATAATAATTATAATCATATCATCGTATTAACTGTAATTAATATTTAACTTATCATTGGGTAATATTTGTTATACATTATTTTTTTCTGCTGAAAGGGTTCCATTAATTTTTCATCCAACATTATCTGTCCAAGTCTTTTTTATGATTTATGATTGTAATGCATATTTCTGACAGAACTTGCTTTCTCTAAAAGTAGTGGTGTACACTATACAGAGTCAGTCACTTTGAGGAATAAGAAGTAACTTGTGCTGAATATAATCTATATTTTCAACAAACGTACATTATATAGTTTTCAGTTTTACAGTTTGTTCTTACAGGTTTTGTAGTTAGTTTTAGTTTAGAGTTGATACTAAACTGTTTAGTTTATAGTCTATACTATTTTTAGAAATTATTTGTATTTTGTATCAGGGTCATCTACACCTGTAAGGTTATATGGAGTCTAATAAATATCTGAATAAAAATTAATAATAAAAAAATGAAATTTTATCAGATGATTAATGACAACGCTTTCAAAAAATAACTATATGAAGTGGGCGATAAGTCGCTTTACACTGTAACAAATCCACCTTAATTAGTTCTACTGGTGCCAATTCTGCTCACTGACATTGTTCACTGCTGCTGGAATAAGTGGGAAGGATAAGAAGTGGGATGGGCATCATCCAGTACGTTCATTTGTGGTGGAATGACCTCAGTCATAGATGAGTGTGAAGCGATAGCAGACACTAATGCGTTCACTGTGAAAGAGCATTTTTTAGCTTGTTTGTAGGTCCACAAACAAGCATACATGGTAAAACATTGGAGAACATTATGAATGACTTCTTCATGCAATCTGGGAAATCATCACTATCATGGCAAATGTTACTAACATGTGAGAAGAAGATTTTTGCAATGGGAAGTTTTCTTGATTTCAAAAAGTTAAATATTCTTGTCCAGCACACAATCCTCACTTTTAAGGAAATCGAACACCATCCGCCTCATGTTATGATTTGGGCTGATATGACAGTTCTTATTTTTTTGATAGCCCAATTAATTAACGTTATCTGAGAATGATCAATCATGGTGGTTGCTTCCAGAATTAATGGCAAAATTGATCACTTAAATCATTACATTTCAGCAAGGCGGTGCTACAGCGCATTTTGCTTTGAATGTCTGCAGATGCTTCAATGAAATTTTTCTGAATTTCTGGATCGGATGTGGGTCAGAAGAGTTACTGGCGCCATTGTCTTAGCCAGAAAGAATGGTGATCTCACCATACCTGACAATGCACTCCAGGATTTTGTAAAAAAAAGAGATCCGAAAACGATTATACATAAATGAACAGCTCCAAGATGCTGTTTGGCCAGCATTTGAAATGATGCCCCCTGATATGCCGTTGCTGATAAGAAGTCAGACATGGAGGCTCATAAAGCTGTTTTTTGAATTTGGTGGAAGCCATACAGGTGTTTTAATTCCATTAAAGGTAAGCTGCACCTATCCAAATCACTTTTATAACTACTGAAAAGGGACTTCCTGAACATCTATACATATATGTAACCACAATTATATATTGAGAAATTGTATTCTGTTTGCTGTGAGTAATGTTTCCTGTGAAGGTTAGTAACCCTGTGCTTGTGCATTTTACTTTTGCCAGCCAGTCTGGCTGATGAAGTTTGATGCGAGAAAATGTAAGCATTTCTTTGTTCACTGTGTTTGTCACCTTTGAACAATTGAAACCATGTCTTTTGGTGTTTATTCAGAATGTTATTTACTTTAGAACAGGAATGTTTCTCATAGGAAACTACCATAAGTTGTTGTTGCAACTGGACACAAGGCAGTTTGTAAGAATCTCAGTTCATCCTATATAAAAGGAAAGCTGTTCAAAAGTGTTAGTCATAAACTGTAGAAAGCGTATTCAACACTATGAATGGTTTCAACAGTTTCTAGTGGACAGTTCTGATGATCTGTTGGACTATATTATGTCTTCTATCCAATGAGACATGGTTCCATTTATCTGGATATGTGCAGGCAAGAAATTCACTTTTATGGTCTGCCAACAACCAACATGATGTAACTAGAATTCTTCTACCCGATCAGAAGATTGGTGGATCGCAGTATTCAGGAGAATAATAGTGACCCAATATTATTTGTAGAAAGAAATTCAGCACATTATAGTGAAATCATTCAACAGTCATGAGGGTACTGAGTACTAAATTAATAATGGTTGGATTCTACAAGATGGTAAGACCACACATATAACCAGGCAGTCCATGAAGTTACTGCAAGAGAGGTTTTTGGAGATCGAACCATTTCTAAGGACTAGGCCAGACTTAAGCTCACCAGATTTTTATTCCTGGGGTTATGCAAAAAGAGATATTTATCAAGGAAACCTCCCAGCATCCATGAACTTCAAACTGCTCTGTTTGTGATTTAACCAAGAACATTCCACATGAGGGAGCTTTCAAGAACAAGAAGAAATATGTGCAAATTTATCTGGACTTTTATGGGGGCCATTTCTAACAATTACTCTAAGTTAAGTTGTGTTACTATTGCATGGTAGAGGAGTATAGTTACTTTTTGAGTGCTTTATATGATATGCTACATGTCTTTTATAAATAATAAGATATTTATTATCTGAATTAATTATTTAAAAAATATTTCAGTATATTACTGCTGAAAATTCCACATTCCACATTTAGCATGTAAATTACGAGTTAATTCATTTTTTAAAATTCACTGTTCATTGGATTTTGTTTCTAGTTTGAGTTTTAGATGTTTACAAATTATCTTTTAAAAAACCTGAAGCTAATAATATAATATTCTGGAAATAAAAACATCTGAAAATAATAATAATAATAATAATATTCTAATAATAATAATAATATTCTATCACATACAGAATCAAATTTAATCTCTTCCTTCATGAGAAATTGAAGATTACTATTACTCATTCAATGTTACACTGAAAACTATCCCTGCATTAATAAAGCCTCATTCAAAAGAGGAAAAGACTATTTATAAAATTCTAATGTATCATATAAAATATAATGCGCGAATGGTAGCGTCTCGGTTTTTCATTCAGAGGTCCCGGGTATGAATCCCGGTCAGGGATGGCATTTTCATACATGCTACAATTCATTCATCTCATCCTCGGAAGACATACCTTAACAATGGTTCTGGAGGTTAAAAAAAAAAAATATTTTTAAAGTTGAAGGTTCTAAGGTTTAAATTGTAGTAAATGTAAATTATCTTTATATGAATTTGAATACTAGAAAACAAATATCAGTGTAGTTTGGTTTTTGGGGCTAATTGTTAAACACACATCTTACGAATGGTTGGCCTGAGTCTTTAAAAGACTACATCTCATTTATGTGAGATAGATTTAGATAGATAGATGCATAGATTTGCATGCATTTTAAGATTTCGATGCTGGTCGTGAACGTTTTGTGAGAAATGCCAACGCTGATGAAGCAATATTGAATGCGGTACAAATATCTCCCTCCTCAAGCACGAGAAGGTTGTCACATTTCATTTTTTACAATCAAATGTGTGGCAACGAAATGAGATCACAATTACACCTACAACATACAACACATGTACAAGAGTTATTACCACCTGATTCTGATAAATGGATGAAATTATTAGACGTGCCGGACTATCACGGATTCGCGAAGCTGAACTACGCATTGAACAGAATGGCGACCACATTGAGCAACTGTGTTGAAGATATGTTTGCAGTTTTATCAAGTAACCATATTGATACTTAGTAATTTTTAGAAAAAACCAAAAGGTTTGCAATTTTTATTTAAAAAAAATTTATTTCTTATTCATATTTTTCTGTGATATCTTCATAAGAGTAACATCTATCATATGCACGATAGATGTAAAAGGAGTCGAAAAAACATTTCATCAAACATTCCAAACGTGATAAATTGCTCAGAAAATGTTCATTCTGTGACAGATCAGGGCCACACACAGCAAAGAACTTATCCATAGTCAATAGAAAAAATACTTGTTAAAGATTGTAATTAATTTTATGGTATGTCTGAAATAATTACAGTAAAAATATTATTGAATTTCAATTGAATCGGTTTGCTCTGACATTCTAACATTCAACATGTTGAAACCTTATGACATTTCATTGTAAAAATGTAATTAAATGTTTTCTAGTCATATTTTATGTAAAAATAAATGAATAATTTTAAGAATAAAATAAGTGAATCACATGACTGGATTATTAAGAAATAATTAAGTATAACAAAATAAGAAAAATTAAATAATCATCAGAAGTAACTTAACTCGAATAATGAATTAATGAAAAAATAGTATTAGGAAAACTGCTGTAGCAACAGGAAGCCAAAAAAAAAAAAAAAGAAAGTAACTGGAAACTTTTTAATAAACAATGACATAAAATAAAATATTACAACGTAATCGCGTACTCATTGTAAGAACCAAGATGAGCTGTCTTATATCTGACTACTTGGCGAGTTATTTCTGTGTCTTAAATTCTACAGTAAATGAAAAACTGTTCATCTTTTAACAATCTTGTTTTAGTAATTAATATATTAATCTATACATATAATAAAATAACTAGGATCGTCCCTATGCGTGCATCACACAAAAATTACTGGAAAGATTTTAATAAAGCTTTTCAGATTTATACCTTAGAGGCTTGTCATTATCTCCAATTAGAATTATCATAAATTTTCAAGTGGGAAGTAAGATATTAAAGATATTCATTAAAAAAAATTAAACCTTTTACTTCATTACATTTCTGTTACCATGGTAAAATAAAAAGATCTCCGAGTTCAAATCTCTATAGTACTTATATAAGTATTTTATTATATGATTTATTGATGAATGATTTATTTATTATATGAGCGAACATTTTTGAGTTTTGTTTGTTTAGTGGCTATCGTTATTCAGAGTCTACTAAAAAAAAAAAAAAAAAAAAAATGAGAATGTTTCGGTTCTTTAAAACAGCTGAATTATGTAATTCTCGGTTAGCTGCTGACTGAAAAAGTGCTACACCTAGACTCAAGCTGCAGTTTCGTCTTCAGCAAGAGCTTACGAGGGAAACGTTGGAAGAAAGAGCTTTTCAGACTCTAATTATTATCAGTATTATTCTCACAACTACGAGGATAACAAACACAGTGGGAATCTAGGCTAAAAGGGAAGGGCGTCTGGATGTCTCAGTCAGTCAGGGCTCTTCAATTATCACCTTGATAAGGTGATCGAGAAGGTGGATAGAGTGACTAACATCCTAACCAGAGCGATGTTTCTGGGTGGAGGGCCATGGGCATCTAAAAGAAGATTATTACTATCAAGCGTTACGGCGATTATACTATACACCGTCCCAGCCTGGAAGACAGCGCTCAATTCATGGCAGAATGTTAAGAGGATACACTCAATACAGAGATGAGGATGCCTCAAGAGATATTGATTTATTATTTTTTATTATTAGGTTCAGTTTTCTTTAATTAGGTAAATGTGTTTTTCCAAAGTTCAGAATAAATACAGGTTTTAGCCTTCAAAATGAAATTATAAGAAAAATAAACTAAACAATGAGATTAATTTATATATAAATTTTAAAACAATGGAAAGCACAATTCATATATTTGCTCCTGTCATTATTCAACAATGAAATTTCCTCACCACTATGAGAATAAAGTAATTTCTTTAATTTGTAATTCTTGTTTTACTTCGGGCATTTTTTAAAACTGCCATTTAAAAAAAAAGTAATTTTTTTTGTCAGTTTTTACTAGGTTATCGTTTATTTCTCTCTCTACATTTATAATGAGTCAAATGCTCCTTTAGTTGGTCGTACTGAAATTTTTAGAATGATAACTAAGGAACAGAATTAGTGATTTCTTATGAGTTTTGATCTGAAAAATCGAATAAATAGGTCCCTGAACCCTGTCTTCAGTAGTTCGGTAATCCTGTTTTTTATATTTGACGTACAATAACTTTGATAAATAGGTAGTAGACAAATACAACTTTCACACAAAACTTGTTGACAATTTAATTCTGAACGAAATGGTATGAAATAAGTTGAATAAAACAAAGAAAATTCAAATTTTTCTAACTTTTCTTTGTTTGAAATGGCTAAAAATAAAAATAACTTAGTATAGAAACTCAGTTTTTCATTTCAGTGCAGAATTAGTGATTTCAAAAAAAGTTATAAGTTTTGTTTAAACAGTTTATGTTTATTACACATTTAAAAAAGTTATGTACGTTAGACAAAGTATCAGTCTTTTATCCCAATTTATTAATTTTTACCCCCGATTTCTCAAAAAATAATGTAGATACGGTCTTGAGACTTATTTTATTCCATTTTTAGGTCTAAAACCATAAGAAATTTCTAAATCTGTCCCATAATTATCGTCCTAAAAATTTCAATAATCTTTCATTAGTCGTAACTCGCAGACAAAGCATTTTAGGAGATATGTTTACATGAACTTAATCCATTACTTTCACTAGTAGAATAGGTTATTAAAGTCTCGAGAGAACTCCGTGATACACTGTATATTAAAATATTTTTTTAAAGAAGAATATATTGGAAAGATATATATATATATTTAAAAAAAAAAATTACTAAATAAATTTTGTATAATTTAAATTCGTAAAAACATTATGATGTTTAGTAATAACTTCTAGTTGCGTAACTAATACTGTTTACTGCTTTTATTACTAAGACCTATACTTATAAAGGTACCTAATTAAATTGTTAGTAAAGAGATGCTTAAAGAAAATTTACTCAAGGTATTTAATTTGCCAAAGAGATAATTCTTTAGAGAGGAAACTTAATTTCATTTTAGGTAGAATAGGTGAGATGGGACAGGTAAGGTATGTAAAACAGTAATTAATTATTAAATGCAGAATAAATGCTATTGTCTTCTAAATCAGTTCATAAAATTTTTTAAATAATAACAGATCTATCTAGATCCTTACAATAAAATCATTATAATTTTGCAATTTATATCACCTATATTTTGAATCAAAGTTTTTTTACAATGATTTTTTTTTTTTAAGATTTTGTTTCTTATTATCACTATCAATAATTCTATCATATAAATTATTTTTAATTTCAGATAATTATTTTTTTTTAGACATCTAATAACCTATTTTTAAATTATGTACATCTTATTTTATTCCTCAAAGAAATGAGTACTGAATCCATTTAGTGAAAATATTTCAGTTGTTAAGTTACCGGTTGAGATTCATAACCGGCTAATCAAAATGTCAGCCAATAAAATGTTACAACTACAATTCACATTTGAAAATTTGGATATATTTTGGGGTGCTTGTGAAAGTGAATATGAAAATTTAGTATCAGAAGCATTAAAAAATATGAATCTCTTTCGTCACATCTTATCTCTGTGAAAATGATTTTTCATCTACTGTAGATGAAACTAAATTAAACTAAAAACTAAATGTAGAAATTATCTTTTATTACTTGAAAACAATTTTCTTTCATGTGGTTCTAACATAGATCTGCATGTGGAGAAACTTCTATACGAAAAACAAACAAACTATCTCATTAATTTATTTTCTTTACATGTGTACTTGAAATGTATATAATAAATATTTTTTTCTCATAAAATGATTTCATTATTTTTTTTTAATGTTAAGTTGTAGGCTAAATTTGTGACCCCTCTTTCTGTCACCATGACCTCCACATTGAGAAATGCTGCTTTAATATAGATTAAAAAAATGAGAATGTAGATTAAAGCAGCATTTCGATAATATTGTTTGATAATATAATTTATTTTCTATATAAAATATCACTTTTCATTTGTTCACTTGCAATTAATGAGTTCTTTACAACATTTCATCTATTATAATTTTACTCCCTAAGTAGAAAAATTACAATTTACTTTTAGTATATTATATTCTACCTGTTTATAATTCAATTCATCATAGTTTTTCCTTTTTGCAACATTTCATTTTGTTTTAATCTGCTGCAATTATTGTTCTAGTATTAATTTTCTCTAGCAGTGTATCTGCAATGTTAATAGTTATTTATTTTAACTCACTTTAACTTTTTTTTTTAACCTCCAGAACCACTGTTAGGTATACCTTCAGAGGATGAGATGAATGAATTGTAGCTTGTGTGAAAATGCAATATTCACACATGCATGATAAACATCATGCATGTGTGAATAAAAATAAAATAACATTTTTTTTCCCGGAGATTCCGGGATTCGAACCCGGGATCTCCGAATGAAAGGCTGAGATGCTACCACTCATGCCACAGAGGCCAGCAACTCACTTTAACATGTAAATTTAAAATTAAATTTTCATATATTATAATTTTTGTAATTTTTTTTTAAATTTTTCTTTATACATCTACTACATTTATAAAAATTAAAAGAGAAAAGAACAAGAAACTTTTTTCACCACCTTAAAACATTTCTTGATCCTTTTCTCTTAAAATACAATATCTCTACAATATTTAATTTTTATGATAGGTATACGTACACAAAATTTATGGCATATTAAATACTAAAAAAAAAAAAAATATTAACATTTAATTATTGGTTTAATAAAATCTATTTCATTTATGTATAGAATCATATTTTTACATTTTCTTTCATTTTAAAGAATCCTGCTGTAAAAACACAACCTCAGCTTCTTCAGGACATAGCAAATCTCAAATGTTCATGTTAATCAATATCTCAAAGAACTGACATATAGTATATTGTGCTATTAAAATGGGAAGTAACTGTATAAACAGATCAGGGAATAAAGAAAATAAGAGTCAACATGTATGCATAAGCTATCACAAGGTATATTGATTATCTCATCTTTGTAAATGAAACATCTTAGGCATATTATTATAATTATAATTTACAATAAAACAGGACCCCCTTTTCCCAAATTTTTATTACTGAATAATATTATAATATTATTATAGTACACTTGTACTTATAATATTATAAGATAGCAGTCGCAGTAAAATTAAAATATAAAAAGTATGAATTGTTTTGTCAGCGGAAAAAAAATTTTATGTAAAAATTTAAAGTAAAGTAAAAAATTTAAAGTATAAAAATGATAACAATATTAAAAGAATTTGTGATAAATTAAAACATAGGGTAAATGCAATACTATCACAAATTTTCATTAAAAAAGTTTTTTCCATGATTGCAGTAGGTTTAAAGATAAGAATAGATAAAAAATATTAATTTTCAGATATCTTACTTTAAAAAACTGTTTCCATTTCCTCCACTCATATCCGTTAAAAAAAGTGCTTTGCTGATCCTTCAAATTTTTCAAATATATTTCTTACCTAACTGTACTTTTTGATCATAATAAACTTAAACTATAAAAAAAAAATTAAGATAAATAAATAAAGTAAGAAACAGATTAAGTAATTTAACGAATGAAGTTTTAATGTATAAATTAATTTGATAAATTGCATAAAAATTAATCTAGGAAGTTGACAAATAGTTGAACGGTTGTAAAACGGTTGAAAAAAAACGATTTACCGTCATCACTGTAATCATATATTATATCCTGGAAAAAACAATAACCTTTTAAAGAGTAAATAAAGAATAATAATTATCTTATACAGAAATAAATAGATAACTGTTTTAAAATATAATAATGGTTGCCACTGTAGTAATTACAAAGAGGTTACATTTTTTATAAATTAAAAATATTGTGAAAGGTTTTGGGTATTAAAAATTTATGTACAATTACAGATTGTAAATTGCATGTATGAGTAATATGTTATTTAAGTAATTTTAATACAGGCAGTATTTGGATGGATTTATTTTCAGATTTGGATTTTAACTTTTCCCATGAGATAATGTTGATCACCATGTAGACTCTATCATCATATAAGGTGGATTACCAAGCAAATCATTATGCATATAACAGCTATTGAAATGTGAGTTTGAAGAAATAGTGGTATAATATTTGTATGTTATTAGTTGGGAGAAATACCTATGAAGTGAATAGTAAGAATTAATTGTATGTTTTTGAAAGGCAGTATCATTTTTTTGCATTTACAAAGGTGCAGTATGAATTCAAAGATCTACTGCAACTGTCTAAACTAATCACATATTGCTTTTATTGTTGATGCTCAACTATGTAAGCACACTCACAGACAAACACATTTTGCAGATTTATATGAAGTAAAATATATTATTTATACATCTTCTATACTTGTTCTATAAATCTATTTCTGTAGCCCAATGAGACCAATTGACCAAGGAAACAGATGAAAATAGTATCAGTAGGAACTATGAAGGACACACAACAGTTAAAAGCCTTGGTCTCAGAATTATCAATCAATGAAACTATATCAGATCATTTCAATAAAATAGAATTTCAGTCATCCTGTAAAGGGACACTGTATATTAATATAATTATTTTTTTATTTTTATTTGTATTATGTATTTATGTATTCATTTATAATATATATATATTAATTAATGTATTAATATTTATATTAAATATGTATTAATTTATATGTCAATTATTTTTATAATTATGTAATTTGGTTATTTTTAAATGCTTGTTCAAGTCTTTCTAAGCAAATAGATCTTGGCTATTTTGAATCCAACACATGAACTTATAACTTATTATACATCTTGTTAAATAATTCAATAATGCCCTAAATAAATGTTATACAATGAAAAATTGGATTGAGTATTAGTTATATGAAACAAAAATTTTACTTACGTTATTATTTGATTTTGATTAATATTCTGTCCTAAACTTGAATTAGGACTTGTTCAAATTTATTTTTAATTACTTTTAACTTCAAATAGTTAAGAAGAGTGGAGTAAAAATTTTAGCAGGTAATATGACCTATTCTGATTGAAAGTTAATTATTTGTAGATTGATCATTGTACTTTCCTCTTTCTTCCCTCTTCCTTAACTTTTATTTCTTTTGTCTTGGAGAAGTAACATGGAGTCATTGTGGTCAGCCAGCCTACTTTTACATGTGATACCATGTTGAAATATCTCATTAGTCAATAGGGCAGCTAAGCTTCTTTGTTAGATCTTGGTGGATTAGCAACCTTGAACTAACTAAGGACCCTATCTGAGAGTTGTAGAAAAGGTAACTATTGGCTAATAAAGTTAACTATATCTACAATATAAAACCAGAAACTCTACTCCTATTTCTAATTAATCAATAAAATCAACTTAATTTTAATAATGTAATTATTTTTTTTCTATTTAAAAATAAATAAAGTGCTTTTAATTTTTTGTTGCTAATGTAAAATATGACAAACTATAAGGAAGAAAGATGTAAAAAGATTTAATCATACAAAAAAAAAAAAAAAAAAAAAATTGAAAAGAGTGAATAATTATGTTATGAAAGTTCTTATAAAAAAGTAGAATAAAGCTTAATACAAAAGAAAGAAAGACTGGAATGGGAATCCAATAAGATAGGTAAAATTTTAATAGACAATCTGAATGTAATAATTGAGGAGAGGATGTGAGGCTGTCAGATAAAGCAACTGCATCAAGATGAAGTAGAATTATATAAGAACGAAAGGAATAACAGGGACAGACCAACATTAAAGGAACAATAGGACATAAAAGTTAATGGTATTACTGTGGCTATTAGAATATCTTCAATAAAATGAAAAGGTACAGTAGATAAAAATGTAATATTATTATTATTATCTTCTGTTAAAAACAACTATAAATGTTACTTACATTATTTAATTTGATTTTAGTCTTCATTTTATCCTGTTTATAATGTCCCGATAATTGATAAAGAACAGCTCTACTTCTACGCCTTCCATAGTTTGCTGGTGGTGCTTCAGGATCTTCAAGATCTCCATTGGCATCTAAAAAAAAAAAAAGCAAAGACCAAAAAAAGATGAAAAATCTCTTAATTACTTATTACCAGTAGGTGTATCTTATTATTTATGTGACTGGTTTGTATGAATTTTTCTTTACAAAAGAAAACAAAATTCTTATGTTTATCACAAAAGTATAAGAAGTTTCAGTTAAACATTTAAGTATTGCTAAACTATTTATATAATCCTAAAGAAAGAGAGTAGTCAGAAAAAGAAAAGATTATCAGATTATCAGTGGTGTTAATTGATCATTGAGTGAACAAGGCAAGAAGAATTTTCACATCATTTCCAAATTATTATCTTAGATTTGTACATTATTTCATAATTTATTTTTTAAGTTCTAATTTAGTTTCTTAGAAACAGAAGGCAATTAAAAATTTACTATGTAATTAGTATATAATAATAAATTAGATATACTTCAACATTTTTTTTAATATAAAAAAATAAAATAAATAGGGAACAATTGCTACAACGGAAACTGTCAAACTGAAAAACAGTCCATGGTGACGTGTATGAAAAAATTAAGAAAAACTGAAAAAAAAAAATATTTTTCAGTATTTCTTGTATAAAAATATTAAAATGTTAAGCGTAAGATATTTATTTTTAACATTTTAAGGATATTTTTATGTTGTGTAATTTCTATAATAAAGCTCTTTAATGAACACATCAATTTAGTAAACTTGGTAAAAATGGTATATTATAATTGACAACATTATTACTATGTTATTATTATTATTATTGTAGCAGAAGTTAGATGGTAGGTTATTATTTTAATAAAAGATATTGTGGTGTGTAATTACAGTTTTCATCTTTAATAGATGCCATTAAAACTGTGAACTAAATAAATTTACTTTCATTGGTTACGTGATCTCATTTAAACAATTTCATACTTTGCTACCTTTTCTTAGAAAATCCCCATGCCATTTATTTCTTATTATGTTATTTTTCCTTTTAACTGGCTTCCCTAATAAAGTTTCTTACATTCAAAGATTTTTTTTGTTGCTCAAATAATATTTTTAACAAAACTTTATTTTTAAGTTTTAATGATTAAAAAGTTATTTTTTATATGAAATAAAATGTTATAAAGATCAGTATTAAGAGTTGCCATCAATATGGAATTTTTAATTTATATATATTATGAACATGGAAACAATCACTGCTTTTTAAGTTTCTAGCTGTCATGTTTAAGTAATACACACACACACATACTTAAAAAATGAAAAGTTCATTTTATGATGGTCCATATCATAACTCATATGAGATCAAAATATTAAAATTTTTTTCTCTTTTCTAGTAGCTGAAATCAAAAAAATCATTAAAATTTGTGGCACAGACTCTGGTATATATAAATGCCAAAATATTCTTTTTGTAAAAATTGTCCTTTCTCTTTAGTATTGATGGAATTACAACTTTATAAAATATAACATACTATAAAAGTGATAAAGGAAATTATAACTTCTGTCCCATTGTTTATTTATCCACAAAATTTGATCCCACCTGTTACTTGGAGAAAAAGACCATACAAGATTATATATTCTGTCAATTAAATAGAGAAAATAGCCATCATCATGTGGTTTTCTACCTGACATTATGCCATTGCTATCTTTACTCATATCTATCTCAAGCCTTTTCCTTTGTTACCTTGTAGTCTCCAATCTTTACCTCATCTATTTTTTTTTTTTTTTAACCTTCGGGACTACCATTTAGATATTGCTTCAGAGGATGAAATGAATGGCAGTTTTGTAGTGTGTGAAAAATGCCATGCCTGACCAGGACTCAAACCCAGGAACTCCGGATGAAAGGCCGAGACGCTACCACTCGCGCCACAGAGGCCGGCTTACCTCATCTATTAATTTCATCTTTCTTCTCCCTCATTTTCCTTCTTTCACTACTGACCCTTCCAACACAGTTGTCAGATTACATTTTCTCTTATCTCCATGTCTTAAACTGGATTCCTTTTCTTTCATGTATTTCCTGCATAAGTCCTCTTTCTTCTTTAATCCTGTTTATTTCTTACTTATTTTTCACTTCATTAACCCATCTTACTTTCTCCAAATTTCTCTATATTCATTTTTAAAAAGCTCAATACAGTCCTTCTCCTTTTTCCACATCATCCATGCTTCATTTGCAAACAACACACTTCCAAAAAACATCTAGTTTTGGCTAACTTTTTTCCTTAACCTGAAGAAATAGTATTACTATCAAAGTTATCTTTCTACCTTGAATTTTGGCATTTATTGAAACCTAGACATAAAATTATGTACTGAATACATCCTAGGATAATAGTAAATCAATAATTAAAGGACTACAATAAATAAAAAAACAATTTCAATGGGATTATACACATAATGTGTGAAAAGAACAGAAAAATTACTTCTATGGCTATCTCCATACACCTAAAGCATCTCTTGACACAAATTGTATTCATATTATAACAATTACCTTGTTGAAATAAATTTATCCTGGAATTAAATGTTTAACATTACAAAATAAAGCCAAGTACATCACTTACACAGTACTCAAGCATACTTAGTAATTTATTACTAGTATCGATAAGCTATTAACAATAACATATATTAAATACTTAGCACTCTAAGTTATAATATTACAGTAATAATAGTAGATTTACAAAATATTTAAAAAAAAAAGTGGGTAATATTAAAAACAGATTAAATTGTTACATTAAAAAATAAAATGTTAAACAAACAGATGAACAACAAATTCTATTTAAAAAATTAAATTATACATAGATTATTTCATAAGTTTTTTTAAAACTTTTATTCATTATTAATATTTGGACAATAAAGAAGGATTTATCATAATGAGTACATATGAGAATGTGATGAGAAGATTTTGTTTTTAACTTTGTAACAGTTTTATAATTTAATAATTTGTTTGTAATAATTATAATTTTGATATATTTTCTGATTTATTTGCATAAAATGGTAAAAATTGTTAAATAGAATTAATAAAACAAGTTCATATTGTGAAGTTTTCAAGATATTATTAGTAAAATACTTATAAAAACATAGAAAAGAAAACAGAATTCTAGAAAATATGCTATTACATTACTCAAATATTTATTAAAGTAAGTTAAGTAAAGAGATAATTAAAGCGATTAAGAAGACTCAGTTTTTTAGTAGTGTATTTGGAAAATATGAGACTTAAAAGGAGTGGAACTTGACCAAATTTATTAAATAAGTAGAATTCTAATTATTACAGATGAATTTTTGTTTTTAAGAAAATATAGTTTTTTGAAGCCTATCATAAAACCAGTTCAATGTTTGTCATTAAAAACTAACAGTGAACTATATAGCGTTTGTTTTTTATGAAATCTAAAAGGTGGCTTCACCTAGCATGCTTGAAGTTTTTTTGAATATTGTTTGAGGAGGTAAGTATTTTCAAAGCAAGCTTGTACATGCGCAAAAGAAATGTTTTTATTTACCTGGCATCATAAGACCTATAATGCCTTAGAACATCATAGCTCTACAGCAGAGCCACGATGCACGAAGTAAAAGTATCATAATCACTCAAAAAATGGGATATAGTTTTTTTAAATTTTTTGAAGTTTCACAACCCAGGGACCCTCCAAAAAAAAAAAGTGAGGAGTAATTTTCATACATATGTACATGAGTAGGAGGCATGTTTGAAACTTAATAACTTTTGACTGGATAAACTGATTTTGATGAAATTTAGCACAGGATTCATGAATATATGGCAATTTGTTGTTAATTGGATTCAATTTCTCCAGTGGTTGGTAGATAATTTCTTTGTGGTCAATTTTCTCAAAATTTTTCAACATAACCCGATTTTATATTAAGCTCAATACATGCATACAAACTTATCTTAGAACTAAAAAACATTTTTACCCCAAAATTTTCCTCCTTCCCTGAAAAAACTATTTCTTTATTTATGGTATATGTTTAATCCATTTTTTTAATGTCTTCTTGAGCATAGTAGTGATGCAAATAGCCACACAAAAAAATACGTCGGGGATAATATTGTTAGTGGGGGAGCATATCAAAGTTTAAAAATATCTTTTTTTAACATTTAAAAATTTTTTTTTAGTTTATTTAAATCTTTAATGATAAATATTACAATAAAATTGAAACTCAAACAATTTTCATAAGAAAATTTAAGAAAAAAGTAGCGGGAAACTTTAGTTAAAAACATTAGTAAAGAATTGAGCTTGAAGTAGTCTGTTAATGTCGTTTCTTTGCATTCATTAATAAAAATATTATTTTATCATAAATTGTATTATTTCAAAGATATTAGTTTATGCTATTAATTTCATCCGGAATTAAAAAAAAATAAAAAATTGGTGGAGAATTATCTATGGATGATTTTTATCATTCATATTAGAGTCACTATAGTAAGAGTTCTGCCGATAGGCGGAAGGGCGCCATTTATATCTCAGGCGGAAGTTCCCCAAACACAATACGCGCGTTGATTTAAATTTTTCAATTATGAAACTAAAGTTAATAAAACGCGTGTGAAGTAACAAACGGAACAAAATGCGACAATTTTTATTAACAATAGACAAATAAACAATAACAAACGGAACAGAATGCGACAATTCTTATTAACAATACACAAATAAACAATAACAAACGGAACAAAATGCGACAATTTTTATTAACAAACGGAACAAAAAGCACAATCTGCTTTACTTGGTGTAATAATGCATGCCCATAGTTTTACCTGCGCTAGCTGTTTCTTTTTGTATGCTGTTTTTCGATAATATTTTTAGGCGAAAAGAGAAGAAGCGTTTGATTATTTTATTTT